>BMAV01018438.1:0-23956 GCA_019973955.1 Trichonephila inaurata madagascariensis
GAAATCTTACTAAAGCTATATAAATAGTAAATTTAATTTTCCTAAATAAGAACGATTTTTTTAAAATTTTTCCCAAAATTGGTATAAATTACGATTAAAATCTTTCAATAACCCAAACGATATATTTATGCATTTCTGTAAAACTTTTTTATAAAACATTTAATTTAAAATAAAATATTTAAAATTAATTTATATCGAATGAAAATTATAAATTGATTTTTTACATTGATTTTTAAAGAATTAATTGCGGAAAAAGGCCACGTAAGACAAATTTTTAATTTTTATAGAACTTTGATATTTTTCAAAGATATTATGGCATACTTTTAACAAATATTCCACTTTATCCCAAAGAGACAGGACAAAAATATCAGAAATATATTGCTTTTCGAGAACTACAGAAATAGAACATCATAGAATATGACTTCCAAAAATATTTACGTTACTCTTAAGCTGCACAACTTGTGAGCAGCTCTTATCAAACTGAATCATTACAACAAAAGTGTATCTTGCGAGTTTTGCACATATATATATATAAATTATCCACCTTTATAATTTTCTTTGGAGGAATTGTTTATGTTATATAGCTGAAATCCACAATACGACATGTGGTAATTATTCAATTCAGTCTACCCGCTTTACAGGAAATATCCTTTTAATAACTATTTTATCTCCTCAAAAACTGCCATTTTGACAATTTTAATACTAGAACGTCCAGCGTTTCGATTACCCTTAAACCTGAAACGGTGTCAATTCAACAGCACGATATATAAAATATATAAAATAATTGTTTAACTAATAATTGCAAGATTAATGTTCAGCAGGGTTTAGTTCTAACAAGGGGAGGGCCCGACTAAGGAAATTCATTTGGGATCGAGACTTGGTGTAACAGTAGTACTACTTTAGGGTGTTCACCTCTCAATGTAATTCAGTCGAATGGCTAGTCAATTCGGAGAAGATAGCCTTCGAAATTAATGCTTAACTTTTTAAACACAATTAAGTTTTAATTTTCTCGAATGAGCTAGTATCCTGGTTGGTAAATCGTCTGCTTGAATAATAAACCAAACGTATGAAAATGCAATCTGTTATTTTACAATTAGAACAAACACAAAAGGAAACTACAGAATTGCATTTCTGGAACTAAATATTTTAATTATGTTCGTTAATAAAGTCAACAACATATTTTATGTATAAAAAATGAAATAAATGTATAAAATTCCAATATTTTTTTTTTAAAAGAAAAGAGTGTAAGCATTAAAATGAATGAACTGTAACAAATTCGGATATTATGGAAAAAAAAAATAAGTTAAGAGGTAATGATATTTAAGATTAAATAAAGTAAATACCACAAGAGGTATATTAATATTTATTAAAATGTTTATTAAACCAAATTAACATTAAACTTATAACAAACCCAAAATAATTTAAAAATTAATATCATAAACACATGATTCTAAATTGTGTCTCTAATAATTTTTTAATATTATCGAATATATTCTTATTTTTATGAACTGAACAGTAATGACGCTTATTTTTAGGCACTATATTTCTATAGAATTATACATCAATATTACTGTTACATAACGGAGCTTTGATAAGATTAAAAGCATCACACATTGCATCAAGAAAAATTGTGAACTATATTTCGATCCAAAATATGGGAAATTGTATTTTGATACTCTGTTGTAAGTTGGTTACTCTTAGTTTTAGTAAGATTTAATTAAATCTCATAAAAATAAACTTCCTTATAAACTCAATGTTTTAATTGTTTATAATTAGAACAACGTTAGATATTATTATCAATTAGTATTTATCATACAAATATAAATATAAATTAGCGAAAATAATGTTGTCACCACCCCCTCTTCTGTTAAGCCTTAATGAGTTTTACACATAACATCATTATATAATAAAGTAATATTCTTCATGAACTTCCATCCTCTGTGGCTCGACAGCCCAGGGTGGGCCTTGGCCTTCTCAAGAAGCCTTTTCCAGATCAGACATCTTCTACTTGTGTTCTCCAATTCTTAGTTCTCAAAAATAGGAGATATTTTTCTAGGCCATCAATCCATCTAAGATTTAGCCTGCCCTTTCTTCGTGTGTCAATTGGATGGGCATTGAATTTTTTTTTAGTGGTTCGGTCTTCGTCCATTCTGACGACGTGACCTGTCCATTTAATTCACTGTATTTTGATGAAGTTAACGATGTCTGATTATTTATATGATTGATAGAGCTCGACATTTGATCTTCTTCGCCACGTTCCATTTTCCTAAATTCCTCCAAATATAGATTTAAAATCTACCTTTCGTGGATATTTATCATGTTTTCATATGTTCGAGACATGGACCAATTTTCACATGCATAAGTTTTAATACTGATCTTAAAAGACTTTTATTTAATAGAACCTTTGTTTCTCTTTTGATTAAATTCGATTTCATACATTTCCGTATTCCATTAAGACATCCATTAGCCATAGTAATACTTTTTTGGATTTCAGTAGTACAATCTTTCTATTGTTAATTTTCGAGCCTAAACACAAGTGAAACTGTCAACAACTTCAAAATTATAGTCTTTAATTTTAAATTCGGAATTGTTAAAACATGATTTAGTGCAAGGCATGCATTTGGTCTCATTATCATTGCTTTTCAGTTCTATTCTCAGGTCCTCTTTCTCTGAAGATAAGAAGACTTGTAAGAAGACTCTAAATTAAGCAAAAGGTTATAACTTTAAAATTTTATGACGCTTTTTTGTGCCATAACTAACATATATTTTTTGAAAGAATATGAACTACATCATAGTTATCACTTGAAAGAAATAATTGCATTCGGTACATTTCTTAGTCTTATTATAAGATAATTAATTAATTATAATTGACGTTATACATTTTGAAAACCTAATTTTATTTTTGATAAATGCAGGCACTTGAAAATTGTTCAAGTACAATGTATTTTTTAACTGGTACAATACCCCCTTGGTGACAAATAACATATTTTTCTTAAAATTTAAGCAAATGTGCCATGTAGAACATATAATTAAATCATCAAATAAATACTGTAAGAACAGTTTTTGATATTTTGAGGGTAACGAGACTAGCGTATTTTCATTTATATAAAAACTACACTTAGTGTACTGACAGAAAAAGTGTGTAGAAAATCCGAATTTCAATAACCATAAAATGCGACGTATCACGCACACTATTAATGCACGAATTGAGATCGAAATTTACAGGTGCACGTTATACGCCGGGTATGAAAATCAAAGCATTAAAAATGGAAAAAAAAAAGAAAATGAACATAAAAAAATTAGATATCTACATAAATCGAAATACTGTTTATTTAAAAGTAATATCTTTCCTTATGAGCTTTAAATATTGTATTTCTATAAATATACTATTTTTTTCCAATGCATGGAATAACACCTCGAATAAATGACTTGAAGTCATAAGACACGTACGTACATTTCAGATTTCTTCGTAAAAAAGAGGATGCACTTTTAACGGCGATATACCTAAAAATTAAAAATTACAGGCTTTAAGCCTAGGTTATACCTCAGATTTTACGGTATAAACAGATTATATATTACCATAAATTTTTGAATTATAATGATCTCATATTTTAGCTAAATTAAAAATAGTTTTAAAATAATAATAATAATGGTTAAATATATAAAATGTTTTTTTTTATGTTAAACAAAGATCGGTTTCATTATGATTATAAACGTAATTTGTCTGAACTTTAAATTGCGTAAACATTTCAAATGTATATAATTAACATAACTATATTGGACAAACCTCTAACAATACTAGTAGAAAGGAGAATCAGCATGCAACTAATGTCAGAACTTTCAACAGAATAAAAAATCTAAGACCTTATAATTTACAGAATTTTAAAAAATGTTGGAGTATTTATCAGTAAGATTATTACAAATTTAAAACACTGATTATAACTGGAAGACAACTTTATTAAATGTTTAAATACGATTTATACCCATACGGCCGTGATGTAACATATTATGACAAAACAAATTACACATTATTATTATAGTTAACGTAACTATAATAATCTCCAGGATTAAAACAGTTAAGACAAACATAGAGACACATATTTTAAGAGACAGAAGTATTGAATACATACTGGGTGATTATAATTAAAGTCTCGTTTTCACAAAATGGTTTTAAAAAGTACTAATGGTTAGAATGACTTCAGAATTGAACTGAACATAATTAAAGAGAAAAGCGGCATGAAATTAAAAAAAATACTCCAAAAGGCTTTAACAGATTGCATTGTAATCGATACAATGATGGTAGATAGGGCTAAAAGCGATATTTTAAAGCGAAAAAACTACTTCTCTTCATCATTAATTTCACCTTAAAACAAAGTTTCTCAAACTGTAGGGCGCACCCCCTAAGGGGGCGTGATAACCTAACAAGGGAGTGCGAGTATATCGAAAAGTAGAAAACAAAGGATTATTTTTTTTAAAAAAAAGTGTTAATTTTTTGAAAGGTAACAACATAATACATTTGACATAATAAAAAATAAAACACATATTTACTAGATAATGTGTCAGTACAATGTATAAGTGTATCAGTACAACGTTTTTTATAATTAATTTAACAGTAAAAAGTTAATGATTCCCAATGGCTCTGTATGTGTAAGATTCTCATAAAATAAACATAAAATTTAATATTTATCTGGATAACTTATACGGCCTATAATTAAAGTCGTATTGTAGCTGCACGACAAAGAATATTAGATATTATAGAATTCATACATTGTTATTGCATGGAGAAAGACGAGGGGTGGGGAGACAATGAAAATGATGTTTGAAAATTAGGTCGTAAGTATAGAAAGTTTGAGAAGCACTGCCTAAAGACAACTGCATTCAATATACAGGGTTTTTTCGGTTTCTTGACAGGGAAAAATGACTTCCTAGTAATTTAGTAATTGTTGCACTCTTAGTGAAAAAAGCATCCATCATTGCAAGATAAAACCACATTGGATATAAAAAATCCGTTCTATTGATTCCATCAGTTCGGCGCCATCTATTGATACGTTTTGGAACTGTTCTTCTTATGCCACGCCATTTCCCTTTCTTCAAGTATATTCATTTCAAATTTGAAGTCCTTCTTTTCAGTGATTCTTTTTTATAGCATTTTGAGGGTGTAATTTTAATCATAATCATATTTTGACTTCGGACAGGTTTAGTTTAGTGTAAGTTAGCTTTTAGATATTTACTTTTATAGATGTTGTTTTTGAGAAACTATCAACTTGTTTTAGTTCCGCATTTTATTTTACAGGACACAGATCTCTAACAACAACATGAGGGGAAAAATACAGCTACGAACACACACAGCAACATAGAAATAACAATTAATTACTCAGAAATACTTCAGATGGCACAAGCCAATCCCCAAAGAAGTACCAAAGAATATTGGAACCTCCCTGTAAAATCAGTTTTTGGGCTCCAAGCCGAATCTTAAACAGGATTGCAAAACCATACGTACTTAGCGTCAGTCAGGCCTATGAACCCCTGGGTCCCTTAGCGATGCGGAAATTGAGGGGGTTTGCGTTACGCCGCTGCTCAATCCCTTAAATCTTACTAGTAAGCCCGGTATTGGAAAATAAGATTCTACAACTTTCTATGTTACTTCATGCACTGAAAGTTGATTCTGATGTTATTCAATTACATCTTTCACAAAAACGTTCAAAAACTTGCCAGTTATAATTGTAGTTATTGGAAAAAAAGTGAGATTTTAAAAACTATTAACACCATATTCTGATGAGTTTAGCCCCTAAAATAGCAAGCATAAGATTGAATGACCTAAAAATTTTTATATTGCTTCATCTTTCAATCTATAAGTCTCTTTATCTATATTTCTTATCTATGTATCCTTCTATCTATCTATATACAGGAATTTATCTCAACTAAAATAAAATAAATTGTCAGATTGAATATATTGCCAAGTAATGCTGTTGTTATTCATATCTGGCATATAGAGATTTATAACAGTATCTACTTAAATTTCTGAATAATCTTAAGCTGATTTTGTGGAACATGTATTTCAACAATAAAGATCAGATAAGTGAGTACGAACCATATTGAAGGCATTGCTTTTTTCTTTTGATAAGAAAAGTGCACAACACTAAGTAAAACTAATTTTTAAGATATATCACAATGAATCAGATCTTTGAAAGAAGACGGTAAGTTATTTGTAATTATAAAAAAACTGTAAAGTAATTGTTCTTTTTATATATATATATATTTGCAAATGTAAATGTAACTTTCCCGTTAGTCAATCATGTAGGAAAAAAGACAACATACACAGAAAACACTGTTATTTTCATGAAAGAAAATATTTCCTCTTGATGCTTAAAAATATTTCAAATGATTATTTTCATATTATTTTCCTGTTTGAAATTGTAAAATGAATAAAAATTACGATATAAATGCGACATTTTTTTTGTCGAATTCTCGACAAAAGGGAACCATTAAGAGAGGTTAATTATATTTATTATGCATATTATTATGTACATATAAATTTTTATAGTTCATTTTGATTTTAGATTTACACTTGTGACATTTATACAACAATTTATATACTCATAAAATATTACATTTTAATAAATTTAATGTTGGAAAAATGAATTGCAATTTTTAGATGAAGGTATAAATAACTTACTCTATGATATTTAGGACAAAGAGAATAATTTATGTAAGTTTAATATAATTAGTGTAAATTTAAATAAATCTACAATTTTTTTAGTCACTTCCGAGCTTTGTTCAAGCATAGTTTGAGTAAGCCAATCTTAGCTTTCTGGCTCATCTTATGTGTAGTCAAGATGATACAAAAAATTATAATTGTGTTGGTTGCAAGTTTGCTCCGAATTGTGCTTTTATATGTTTCGATGAATGAAAGAAGAAGGAAAACAAGGAATATTTCAAAAGGAGAAGCATGCAGCATTGTTTCCCCCTGAATATAACACAGGTAGCACTAACCTTACATTTGTAGAGATAGAAATAAAACAATAAAGGAAATTTAAATTTTCCGTAGACAACAGTGGAACCATGGAGGAATTGCTCACGTGGACGAGGATCAAATATTGAGCAGCCACAATGTTATTGAAGGAGGAGGGAAATGTTTTATAAAATATTACGATATTTGGTCTATGGATTTAATATGTTTTATACATAAAAACAGGTAAAAGTAAGAGTCATCTGCCAATGATACTATTGTAAAAAATTAAATAATATCATTTAGTTGAATTTTACTCTTCAAAAAGACGACTATTTTTTCGATAACTTCCATCACGGCATTCTGAAAAGCACTTCCCCTAAATATATTTATCTGACATAAAAACAAATAAGCTTATATATAGCTTATTATTCAAAGTGGGAAAATAAAGGAAGAAATATATACATATATACACGTTAAATAGTACAATCTTAGTTCCTGAGGCTAAGTGTTTGCCATTGTACTATCTCTTCTATCTTACTTTGACATATATTATTTTGTTGTATTTCTATTAATTACTTTGATTTTTTTTTAGATTTGAAGTAATTTAATGTACGATAATACACACATACGCATTCACGTATACACGCACGCATGCATCCACACACATACTTAGAGTGAATGTGATGTCGGACTGTATGCATGGCATGCTTTTGCATCATACACATTCCTAGTTTGATTATTAAATATGAAGTGAAAAAATATAAAAAATTTAGAATTAATTAATAAAATGTATTTACTAACATTTCTTCATTCATTTAAAAAGTCTACTTCATCAGACCACAAGGCAATTGAGCTTTATAAGGAAAATGTTCCTAATTTTTACATCTTTTAAAAAACTTTTTGATAAAAAAAATGTGTACGTCAGTGATGCTAATGATATTTTGAAGAAAAAAACACTTATTTTAAAAATGAAAGTTACAAAAAATACACATTTGGGACCCACAAATTCAAGCTAAAAGTGACTTTACATGGAGTAAAATATTTGTAAGAATAAATCTTTCTTATCACAACCAGTATAAACTTAGCTTTTCTAGTAAAACAACAATACAAGAATTTAGTTCATTGAACTTGAAAACACATATTCGATTACATAGGAGATGAAAGCTAAACGAGATCTATTTGTAATCCAATATTCTTCATTTAATCAATATTTATTTTTGATTCGAATAAAGTAAATACGAAGACAACAATTTAAAGAGACATCTATTTGTCCAGATTTATTTTATGTTTGAATGAATTCCTATTGCCATAGATGTGACTAAACTTTCAATACGTTATTTTTTCTCAACATCATCAATATAATACTTTTTCTAATCGTACAGAGAATAACTAACCATAGTTTATCTAGAAAATTCTCCAAAACTCATCTACAAATTTTTCGCTCGCTGTTCTGTTTGATTAGTTTGCAGCAAACATTGCATAAGTTGTTTATCTTAACCCCTTAAGACATTCACAGCAGTAAAATTGATATATCCATCATCATAAGCCGAATTAAAAAAAATGTGCTTTAATGATTAATAACATTCCTTATATTTTAGTAGTAAAACCAGAAAAACGGGGAAAAAAACTTTTATTTTCATATTTCATTTTTTTCTTGTAACTCTAATATTTCTGCTTCAGTCAATTTTTTTATTTGCTTTCCTTTTTTTAGGCTGTGAAGGCTCTGCAATACTTGTTATGTCTGCCATTTTTAAAAACGGATATAAATAAGCAAAAAAATAAAAAAGGGCATAGAATATAAAAATAATGCCTCACTAACATGACTCAAAAACCTCTTCGTTCAACTTCCAAAGCCACACTAAAAATAAAGTATATAACTTATCATAGTCGATCGTAACCACTATACAGGGTAGCGCCATGCTGTAGAGTCAGCGCGTCAGTGGCAGCGAACGTGTAAACAATTATTTTGTAAGATATTGACTAAATTTTTCAATCTTTTTGTTACTGAATTTTAAATTTTATTATGAAAAGTAGATTATTATTGTAAATATTATTTATGATTATCATATCCACATATACAATAACTTTGCAATATTTAATTAAACGTTTTTGTTGTAACTAATGCCACCTGCCTGACGAAGTCGGATCGAGGCCCGAGAAATTCATTATGGCTAAGGGCTAGAATTTTTACGCCTGTCGTTAGCCTTAGCTTTTAGCACCATGCAGGGGACAGTACGATTTTTATCGGTTCCACCCCAATTTAGAGCGAGAAAACCCCGGGGGTGGCCAGGGGACTTCCACCTCTCTACCACTTCCGCCAACCACACGAGAGGATTTGCGGCTCGACGGCTATTTAAAGTACCCCAATGCCGCAAAGGCACTATCCATTTACAAACATCCATGTTTAATCCGGGATTCGAACAGTCAGCGTCGCTAACCACTATACCGGTTAGGCGACAAAACTAATTAAATTGTTTGATGAATGAAAAATAAATTTTTTGATTGATATAATATATTTTTAAAACTAAGATCATTATTTGTGAAAAAAAAGGAAGTGAAATGTAGCGTGAATAAACTTGGAGAGTCATAAATAGACGAATAAACAAATTTTTGATAGGTAAAACTGTAGCACGTTAGTGTATAAATTTGATAAATCAGGAAAAATATGTGGCAATATTAAATATCATAAATAATAACATGATAATAGTGAGTTATGAATTTAAGGATTGGTTTGAAAAATAAAAATAAATAGTTAAAAGAAACCATGCGACTATGATCATTCGGTTACGGAGGTCACAACTAACCAGAGATCAATTATAAATTGAAATAACTACATGCTTCGATAAAAGATTCCAAATTTTTGTAGAACAATCTAGGCCAGGAAAGGCGAACCAGTGGCACGCGTGCCATCAATATCACGCGACACAATACTGTAATGCCAAAGATCAAAATGGTTTGCATTTTTATTTAAAAATTTCAGTTTGTATTATGGAAATTGGCTGGCACCAACGAGTGACGCAGGCAGTGTGCCACCACCGCTGCTATTGTCTTGCCTTTAGTTGCATCGTGGACTACAGTTACTATATGCACCTCATATCTCCGCATATCATAGTCCAATTTGTTGATACAAAGTCTATGCTAAAATTTTGCCCTGTGCTATATTTGCCAATTTTTAATCGAAGAAGTTAGTATCTGAATATCGGAACCGTGAGATTTTGTAAAGTGGTGGGGTCGATATTATGATATTTAGTGTCACTTTTGATAATACATGCATACACATTTTAGTATTGGCTCATAAAGAAATTATCAACAGCTGGCTACTAAGTATCAGAATATCCTGAATAAATCTCTGCGTTCTCTTTACTTTGTGAAAAATGCTTCTATTATAATATTTTGCCTGTATATAACCTCAGAACTCTGTACAGAGGCTCAACTAGAATTTTAAAATATATAACTTAGAAGTGGTGGCTTATCCCATATTTTACGACAACAGAGGGGTATACCAAATAAAGCAAACCCTGATCATTATTTCTTAATAGGTTGTAACTCTGAAAATAATGAATTTTCAAAAATCATAGTTGAGCTCTGTAAAGAGGTCTGGAGCTATATACATGCAAAAATATTATTATAATAGGAAACATTTTCAAAGTGAACACTTTAAGATTTATTCAAGTTACCTTTTGCCGAAATATTGTGAATAAAATGCAAAACATTTTGTCAAAGATGTCCCTTAAAACAATTCAGCAACATGTAGTTCAATCTAAGTGACACCGCAAATATCAGAAAAGTAATCACTGTATGAGTTTTTTAAAATCACGGTTCCGAACGTAGTCGGATACCTTAACATGGCTTAAATATGTTAAACAAAACTGCTAGATAAAGTATGTACTGAGAATTTCAAACTGGCAATCTAGAAATATGGCATTATTAGTAAAGGTGTCAGAGCGGTGCATGTTTTATATTCTGGAATAGTGATATGCAGAACATCGTCTGTAAAAGGCCATTTTGAAACAAATTACAAATTCTCTGGTCAAAAACGTGAACCAATTCAAAATAGTTAATTGCTTAGAAACTATTAGACAGAAGATTTTAATTCAGCATGTGCATTCTACTTAAAAACATCCTACAATCCTAGAATAAGTTATTTGTCCACACATACACCTGCAACAAGAAAGTCACACTAATGTTACTTAATTCTATTTACACATATAACTAAAACATTTACAACGGTCTAGTACCAAGTTCTTTTCGCAGGAAATAAAAGTGTTTTTGAGTTAGTTCATTTAGTTTTGTAATTTTCTTAATAATCAAGTAAGTCAATATTATTTGATGGCACTCTGCCTTACCCTCGTGCTTTAAAAAAGGGCACGTTGATCCATAGAGGTTCACCAACTCTGATTTAGGTTATACTAGAATTTATGATACTTAAAAAGCCTTACCATACTATAAGCAACAAAATTTAATACAATTGTCGGACGCACCATTTTAAATTTGAATTTATCTTGTATTCCAATCTCATTTTGTTTCGCTTGATTCAGGGTTATTCGTTATAACGATGTCCAAACAAAATATAATTTTTTTTTTTGCTTTTATCTTTTATAAGTTCCATAATACGCACAAATAAACTAAAAAATATCCATAGTTAGAAATTAAACATTTTTTATTCAACAACTAAAAATACTGTGAGTAAAAATTATTACGCATCAGTAAATTAGAAATGTGCAAAATAACACTAATGCTTGGAGAATTCCTTTTATCTTTTTACTGCAAAATGCTCTTTCGGCTTCTTTTATCTAGAGAAGAAAATACTGCTTTATTTACATCCTGCTTCATGAGGTATATTTTCATAGTTTCCAAACAATGCAAAACATTAAAAAATTTAACAAATTTGAGAAAAGGTCCATTATCGATTTATCAGGAACCTTCAGCTCATCAACAATTTCCTCAACTTCAATTGCACAGATAGGTAGTCCATCATTAACTGTAAAATCTTAAAATATCCCCTGTGCTGTAGAGTGGGTTTTATAAAAGATAGGTATTTCCCATACTGTTCAAAATTCCCACGATAGATTTGCATTCATGGCGCATCTGTGCACCTGTAAAGTCTAATGATTCTAATAGCACCATTTACTGTTAAAATTGGCTGAAAACAAGAAAAAAATTTTTTGTCTGTTCCGGACAAAAATGACAAGCCATTTGAAGAAAAAAAATAAAATGTTTTCTGATAATACATAATAACAATAAAAAAAAAATTCAGTGTTAAAAATAATTTGTTAATCTGGGGTTTATTATTCATTAAAAAGGGGTTCGTTAAATTGGGGTCCGACTGTATTATGACTCCCAAAACTTTACAACGAAAATACAAGTAGGTTTGTTTGAGATTGATTCTTCCATTCAAGTCGCGCTTAGAAACAACCTGAAGACTTTCGTGTGTGTGTTTTGTGGGACATATGTTTCTTATTTCAAATCTCGTATCACTTTCCTCAAATTTCCACACCGTTTGGATGTAAGGATAATTTCATAGATTTCACTAAGCAATAAAGAACGAGAAATTACATTTGGCTCTTTATATTCATTCAATAAAATATAAAGCGTATTCAAATGCAAGTGGTACGAAGCCTTCGCATGCGAATAGTTTTCAATGAATTTTAGTGAAACAAACTATAGTAGTAAAGGTATACATATCATGTACGCGTGTGTTCAAGCAGATTAGGATAACTGTATTCGTATGGACGTGTATATTCATTTGCATATAAATAGGGAAACCTCTCTCTCTCTCTTATACTGACAACGTTAATTTGATAGTTGGATGTACCTTTTCAAACGTTACGTAAGGTTATGTTTTAAATTTTTCATATACAATTAAAGTATACATTTTCATTTATAATACTCTGAAATGAGCTTTTGAAGCTGAATTTTTTACCTTTTCATAATTTATCAAAATATTTTATAAATTCATAAATTTGACCCATTTTCCCACAAAAAATTTGGAAAAATTAAATTTTTAGTTTTACAAAAACTCACTTCTAAGCATATTTTAGCTATCATAATAAATAAAATCATAAAAATTTACATACCTGTGAACAGTAGTTTTTCAGAAAAGGTACATCGAACATCAAAATTCTTAGCATTTCTTATTGCAAATTAATTTTTATGTATACACAGTGAGACTTAATCAGTGAAGTAAAAAATTAAAAGGCTTTATTTACAATAAAAGATATATGTTTTAGTTTGTATTAGACGTTCCACTTCAAGCAAAAAACGAAGTACTTTGTTTACAATTTTCAGCTCACCCAAATGTGCGTGGCCCAGTTTCAACGATTACTCTAGATAAGTTTTAAGGACTCTTAATTACCCTAGAGGTTAAAGCAAGGGCTTTTAGAAGTTGTTAAAATCTATATACCTGAAAAAATGAAAAAAAATCTCAAATTGCCGTGCACATGATTTTTAGCTTTCCAACATTCTTAAAAATAGCTGGTGTGAATGCACGCAGTCCCCAAAACGGATTAGCTTAACTGTAGCGTTGAAAGTTTTAGCAATTTGGAAAGTGAGTAAGCTGGCGGATATTCATCGCAGAATCCGTGGTCATTTAGCATTTTTATAATTATTTTCGACATGCAAGGACCTATATTACCAGAGTTTAAGGAACCATGAATGCCTAACGGTGTTCCAAACACTCTATAGGGCTGCAAAAGGCTATCAAAACAGCGGTCACGTCTTGCTTTCTACTATCGTCAGAAGTTTCTCATTATCTCGTATGACAATGCAAGATGATCACATGCTCGGCGCGTTGTTTCATGAGTACTGGACAGTGTAAAGTCCCTTGGTGGTTATTCAGGGATGAAATTCGTAACCTTTAGTATTAGAGCACTTGCTTAAACCTAAGGTAAATGATTTATTTAAGAAACTTGTATGCATTTCACTTTGCAAAATATATTGCTAATTACCTGCGTCTGTTCCCATTTATGTTCCTACGCTAACTCATTGATATGCTACCGAATCGCTATCTTACCAGTATGCCGATCTTGAGATTGATTGATCGATGAATTCAAAGAATCACCTCTGGCTAAAAACGATTTTTAAATCGATATGTAAAGCACTGAATCGATCTGAGAGAAATAGATAGCTTTCATCCTAGAAAAATCGATCTCTATTTTTTCTGTTTTGACAAAAACCATAAAATTTAATAAGCAATTTGCTGAATGCATTACCTTTAAACACTATTTTTCAGAGACAGCTGTGCACCTGATCCTATACTTTACTGGCAAGAACATAAAACTCTGTTTATCATCAAGTTCACTCAATAGCCATGATGTATATGAGTATCGTGGGATCATCTGCTCCTTGTGAGCGCCTTTTTTCGATTGCCGGCAACATCGCAAGTGCTGAGCGGAACTGTTGTTGACAAATTGAATAGAACAATGGAACGGAACAGAACAGACTGTTGTTTTTAAAAAGCTTAGATGTTAAGCATTGGGAACTATAAGTTAGTTATATTATCCATTTTCTAAACTTTTTGCAAACAAATACATTTAGAAAATAAATATCTTCTTTATACCCACGTTTTAATATGGGGTGATAAAATAATTGGAAATTTTGCCTAAATTCCCTGAACTAAAAAAATTTCTGATTTACTGATAAGTGAGTACGTTTTATTATGGTATCTTTTAAGTTTTCTATAAAATTGATTTATATTTACATTGCAAATGTGAGACATGGAAAACTGGACCTTTAGACCTCAATTTTTTTGTGAATCGATTTATCAGATTACATTCGAATCCATTTAAAAGTCGATATTTTAGGAAAGAATCGCCATTCCTAATTTGAAACCCGTCATATGTCTGAAATATTAGTAACATTTTATATATACATTTTTGAAATTGGAACTTTAAGGTACATCTTTTCAGCCTTGAAACAAACCCTTTCATTTAAGGCAGTGGCCCATCATTTTAGACAAATTTTTTTTGAAAAAATTGAGGTATAGGAATTTTTTTGTGATTTTTATAATTATTTATTATATTATAAGAAAAAAATCTTAAAATTAAAATAATAGTACTATACATGTTTGGGAAAACAAGCATAAAAAATGTACAAAAATTACATAAACGGGGCTCCACTCTGTATAAATATTTTATGAACAAATTCTCAAATTTTCAATTTTGATTTGTTACTTTGTTATTCATGTTTATAAAGTGATCTTTTGGGCAAGAGATATTTTAATTTTTACAAAAACTAGAGCCCTTTATCGTAGCTATTACTTGAAATTGCTTTAAAAAGCAGTGATTATATTCACATAAAGAACTGCAAATTTTGAAGTAAAACAGTGATTGATAAATCTGAAGGTCAAAACACTTCTATTGTTATGCAGAACATAACCAAAAATTTCTGTTTCTACCATTTTGTTCCTTGAGCAATCGCTGTCCCCATTAGAATTTTTCGAAAAAAAAAACACATTTCGAGTAAAAAGCGTTTTGAAGTTTGACATCTTGTGTACAGTTATGGCATCTGCCTTTACTAAAACGCTTGTAGTTTTTGTTCTAGTGGAGGAAATAAAACACTTGGCATTGTTATTAAGCTAATAAGATGGGTTATAAAATATAATCATAAATAAAGAGTCAATTTTTGAAAAATATCATGATTTTAGGGTAGTCGGATACCTTAATATATCAAGTTAGTGAGTGAGCGTTTATTTAAGTTGTGCGCTATAAAGCAACCCGAGGGTTATTCCTGATAGATCTCGTAATTTTGAACAACGATCAAGTGACGAGAACCTTTAAGTATTTCGAAACAATACATTAATTGATTCTGAAATGTGGCGAAAATGACGAAGGCTGTAGCAAAATAAGTGTTACGCAGGGTGCACCAACGAGATGACCTGGCTATCTATCACCCCTTGATTCCTGAAATGTAAATTTTGCCTATAGTTTTATGAATGGCGTTTAGTAGCTTTTATCAAATAATCTTTTGTTTTCAACTTTTCAATATGCTCGCTTCCCCTCGTAGAATTGTCACGTCCCCCAAGGGGGGCGCGCCCCACAGTCTGAGAAACGCTGGCGTAAACATCATTAAATAAGTGCATGGGTACCATGTTTGTTAATAAAAAAAATGTATTAACCATTGACATTTTTAAGCATGAATATTATTTAGATTTGCCTTGAAAAACTGACAAAAATTCTATTCAAATCAGAAATTAACTGCATGAATATACATTGAATTTCAAAATACCCATTATTTGTTAACTATAAATTCCAAGCTCTAATTATAAATTCATAATTGAAACAAATTTAAGAATCTTAAATCAGGAAATGTAGAGCTTTTCTTCTTCAGATAGGCCACAATTTTGCAGATATATCTTATCAGACAGGACGAGTTCGCAAGTGTGAGAACTATTTTATTGATGGTACCATCTAGAGAAGCTCCCAATAACAAATTTTTAGTGTTTGAATTCATTGAATTCAAGGTCTCGTTAGAAGTCAAAAATTGATACATTTTCGCTTAGAGTACTATAGATAAATTGATTCTCAGGGGATATTTTACATGCTATATAATTATACGACATGTGTGCCTGCGATGTTTGCAACTAGAAAATGTATTGATTCCAACCGAGATCGAATCCACAACCATATATATATATATATATATATATATATATATATATATCTTGTTCAAATTTTCAATCGTTAATAAAATACTTTTATTCATTCACTCAAGTTTAAACCTATTTTTTTAAACTTCTAGTGGATGACTCATTAATTAACTTTACTTAATGAATAAATAGTAACAAACAAAAGTAAAAGCCCAACACCACATATAAAAAGGAAAATCGCTCCTTGTGTTCCTGTAGCGCCATGGATAGCGCTTTGGACTTCTAATCTAAAGGTCAAGGGTTAGAATCCCACCTGGGATGGCCTAGTTACAGATAATAAAGATTTCTTTTTAATGTACTATTTTATTGGAATAGTTAAATTTAAATAATTAATAAATATTAAAAAACAAAAATAATAGTCTAACACCCTATATAGAAAGGAAAATGGAAAATTGTAAGGAAAATTGCTTTCTATTTTGCAATTTTATATTGTGATTATGTCACATGTGTATACATTATTATTAATTGTAATTATTTAATTATTTATTATTTTCTTTTTTTTTTACCTTAATTGGAACTGACTTAATTTTTATATATATATTGCTTCTTTTCTAGGTATAAATTCCAAATTCTGTACTCATAATTAAAACAAATTTAGGAATCTTAAATGATGAAATAAACATTCTCTTAAACAAAGAAAATGTTTTTATAAGTTATACTTTTAATACCAGCTCCCAAAGAATTATTATTAATGCATATTAATTTATGACAGTTTTCAGAAGGATTTGTAATTCATATCCTTCGAGAAAAACCCACATGTAAAGGAATTATTTAGTCAAGTCTTATTCTTTCTACCTTTGGCTAGATAATCAATGAAACTGAGTCCATTGCTCAATGCCTCTGAAACGTAATTCTTAGAATAGTTGTAATATGAGTTTTCTACAAGAAATTCCAAAAGTGTACCAAAATACTTTTTTCAAGGAGGAAATTATTTGACACAACAAAAGAAATCCTCTACAAAGTCCAATATATTTGTCTGTCTAAGGGAGAATATTTTTGGTATTATATTTTCCTATGAGGAATACAATGTTCTTCTCCAAACTGAGATTTTCTTTATTTTAATTCCTGATCAAGTAGTAATAGTTAATTTCTTTTAACAAGAAAGACAAATATTGTTGTTATGTTAACTCTTCCACTGTTATTAATGTTATAGATCACATGAAATGCTAGTTAATATTGATGATTTTCAATCTCCTTTAGAATTGGTCAGAAAGTCTGCGGATTAGTCTTGTGTTTTATTGAATACTTGTAGCAGCTCTTATAGAAATCTGTTATGGGGATATATATATATATATATATAATATGATTATATTAAACAAAATAATATTAAACAGGACTTACTGCCTTTTATTATTATTCTCTTGTATGAGATGATAAATAAATAAATTTATTACACCATCACGAAAAATTATTTAGATAAAGAAAGACAGTAAAAGGGCATCCCCTCATAATTTTCCCCTGACTTATCAGGAATCAATAGCCAGGTTCATGTTAAACTTAGAACAAGGGTTATGTGTGTGAAACCTAATTATATCTCCATAAATAACTCCATTCTTAACTATTTAATTAATCAGGTGATGTATTCATAGTATATTTTAGTTCTATTTGAGCTATCAATAGATATCATAATTTGCCACTGCGATGAAATTTACAATCGATTAAACTCCTTAAGGAATCAATTTTTTTTTTGCCGAAAATTTTTCAAAAAGGATATATTTTTTATTGCATATAACTCAGCATAACAATTAACAGAATGTGAAAACGGAAGCCTGTTTACTTTAATATTCAATTTTAAAGTGTTCACACTACTTTTTAATTTATAATTGTAGAACACAAAAAAAACCTAAATGTTTGCTTTTTATAAGTACACTTGGCATGCCGTGAAGAATGTTTATATATCTTAAAAGAATTTCTCTCATACTTACAAAAATAGTTTTATGTTCGTACTTCATTTTCAAATGGTTGAGGATTGTCTGTGAGGATGCTTATCTACATGCACACACAATTTGAAAAATTAAATCTCACATTGCAATGAGGACATATATAATATCGGATTTTTCAGATTACCTTTCCATTTTTATTTCTTCTCAAGCAAAAAGTTGAACATTGCCTTCGTAATCCCTGTTATTTGTCTAATATATCTATTTAAATTTCTGCTTTCATTGAAACAAATATCCGCCTTCACTACAAACGAAAACCCAGAGGAGGACCATGGACAAACTGCACCTCTTAAAAACACTATCTCTAATAATTTCACTATAAGAATTAAAAATATGTGAAAATAAATATAGAAAGAAGAAAATATCAGTGTGCCTGTGCAGCGTACGGCAGTGTTTCTCAAACTGTGGGGCGCGCCCCCCTAGAGGGGCTTGATAACCCTACGAGGGGGGAGTGAGCATATTTAAAAGTCAAAAACAAAGGATGAAAAAAAAAATTACTAATTTACTGAACAAAATACATTCAGACTCAATAAAAAATTAAGTACAAATTTACACTTATAAATATATCAGTACTGCACAATGTATTTATAATTAATTTAACAATACTAAGAACAAATTAAATAATTACCTGTGATCCCATGGGCTTGTCATACATAAAATTATACGCAAAAATTAACACTTATCTTGATAACTTATACGCTTTATAATTGATCCCTTAAATGCCGATTAAAAATTAGGCGATTCGCTCCCCAATGCCACCATTTAACAAGCAGGCGATCGTATGTGGTGTATGGGGGAAGGGTTGAAAAAAAAATAAATAAGTAAAATTTTCTGAAATTTGAAGTCCTTCGCAAAAAATTGGAAAGACTAACAAAGTCAAAACCCAATTAATTCACTGGCTGGGTGAGATGTTTATATATCCGGGGGCCAAAAATTTAAAAATTTGTGGTTTGGTCAAAGCATAGTATTTTAAATTTTAAAAATTTTTTGTATGGAGGGCGGGAAAAATTTTGTTGAAAATTGGTCACCAATATTGAAAGTTTGAAATTTGACGGGAAAAAAGGGCCGCTTTGGAAATCCATACGGGGTACGGCAAACAAATTAACCCATTTTTATATCCCCTGTCCTATTTAGAGGGGCAGCTAAAAAAATCATGGGGAAAACATTATATTTTTGTTACTAATATTTCAAGAATATGTGGGATAAGTATTAGTTTCTTCTAGCATGTGTGTGAGTTATGTTTTTTTTCCTTTTCCTCTGGACTTTTGCATATTCATCGCATTAGTGGGGAAAGATTTTATATCTATTTGCGACTGCAGAAATTTTTTTCAGTTTACTTTGGTCAAGGGGGGATTTTTTTGTGGTAGTATCCTTCGTTACTATCCTAGTGGTTAATAGATCTATATTGCTCTTAGGTAATTTTTAGAGCATTTTTTAACTCTCCTTTAAATAGGGCAATGGGACGATAAACCCCAAATTTACGTGTTTTTTTTTTTATAAATAAGAGTATAAAAATAATTTACTTCATGTTTCAATCCTGTTGAGTTATGTCACCGAAAAGGGTTTTTGAAGTTAGAGGAATCATTAGAATAAATGGAATAAATAAAAATTCTGTACTCATAATTAAAACAAATTTGGGAATCTTAAATGATGAAATAAACTTTTTCTCTTAAACAAAAGAAAATTTTTTTATAATTTATATTTTTAATCCCAAAGCTCCCAAAAAATTATTATTAATCATATTAATTTATGACATTTTTCAGAAGGTTTGTAATTCATATCCTTCGAAAAAAACCCCCAATGTAAAAATTTTTTGGTGGAGTCTTATTCTTTCTCCTTTGTGGAGTAATCAATGAAACTAGTCCCTAATGCCTCTGAAACGTAATTCTTGGGGAATAGTTGTAATATGGGGTTTTCACAAGAAATTCCAAGGGTACCAAAATATTTTTTTTAAAGGGGGGAAATTATTTGCCCACAAAAAAAGAAATCCTCTACAAAGTCCAATATATTTGTCTGCCCAAAGGGGAGTTTTTTTGGGTTATTTTGTTTTCAGGGAATACAATGTTCTTCCCCAAACTGAAATTTTCTTTATTTTAATTCCTGATCAAGTAAATAGTTTTTCTTTTAAAAGGGAAAGGGGAAAATATTGTTGTTATGTTAACTCTTCCCCCTGTTATTAATGTTATAAAATCACAAAATGCTGGGGAAATTTTATTGATTTTCAATCTCCTTTAGAATTGGTCAGAAAGTCTGCGGATTAGTCTTGTGTTTTATTGAATACTTTTTTAAGCAGCTCTTAAAAAATCGGGAAGGGATATATATATATATATATAAATATGATTATATTAAACAAAAAAAATTAAAAAAGGACACGTTTTTATTATTATTCTCTTGTATAAAATGATAAATAAATAAATTTTTTAAACCACCACAAAAAATTTTTTTAGATAAAAAAAAGGAAAAGGGCATCCCTCAAAACCCTGACTTATCGGGAATAAAAGCCAGGTTAAAGGTTAAACCCCGAACAAGGGGTTATGTGTGTGAAACCTAATTATATCTCCAAAAAACTCCATTTTAACTATTTAATTAATCAGGTGAGTATTCATAGTATTTTTTTAGTTCTATTTGAGCTACCCCAATAGATACCCAAATTTCCCACTGCGATAATTTTACAATCGATTAAACCCCTTGGAATAAATTTTTTTTTTTCCCAAAATTTTTTCAAAAAGGATATTTTTTTTATTGCATATAACTCAGCATAAAAATTTTAAAGAGTGTAAAAACGGAAGCCTGTTTGTTTTTAATATTAAATTTTTAAAAAGTGTTCACACTATTTTTTAATTTATAATTGTAGAACAAAAAAAAACCTAAATGTTTGCTTTTAAAAGGGGTACATTGGCATGCCGTAAAAATGTTTATATATTTTAAAAATTTTTAACAAAAATAGTTTTTTTTAAAAAATTACTTCATTTTCAAATGGTTGAGGATTTTCCTGTGAGGATGCTTATCTACATGCACACACAAATTTAAAAAAATTAAATCCCCACATTAAAATGGGACATATATAATATCTTTTTTTTAATTACCTTTCCATTTTATTTTTTCTCAAAAAAAAAGTTGAACATTGCCTTCGTAACCCCTGTTTTTTGCCCTAATATATTTTTAAATTTCTGCTTTCATTAAACAAATATCCGCCTTCACTACAAACAAAAACCCAGGGGAAACCATGGACAAACTGCCTCTTAAAAACACTATCTCTAATAATTTCACTATAAAATTTAAAAAATAGGGAAAATAAATATGAAAAAAAAAAATATCGGTCCCACCTTTTCGGCGTACGGCAGTTTTTCTCAAACGGGGGGGGCCGCGCCCCCCTAGGGGGGCGAAAAACCCACGGGGGGGTGGGGCATTTTAAAAGGGGCCCCAAAAAAAAAGGATAAAAAAAAATTACTAATTTACTGAAAAAAAATACATTCAGACTCAAAAAAAAATTAAATTACAAATTTACACTTTATAAATATATCAGTTTCACAATTAATTTTTAATTAATTTAACAATACTAAAAAAACAAATTAAAATACCTGTGATCCTGGGCTTGTCATACATAAAATTTACGCAAAAATTAACACTTATCTTGATAACTTATCGCTTTATAATTGTCCCCTAAATTCCCCTTAAAAAATTGGGGGATTCCCCTCCCCAAATCCACCATTTAACAAACAGGCGATCGTAAAGTGGGTTTTATGGGGGGAAAGGGGTTTAAAAAAGGGAAAAAATAAGTAAAATTTTCTGAAATTTTGAAGTCCTTCGCAAAAAATTGGAAAGACTAACATACGTCAAAAAACCCAAAATTTAAATTTACTGGCTGGGTGAGATGTTTTATATATCCGGGGGGGCCAAAATTTAAAAAACGGTATTGTGGTTTGGGGTCAAAGCATAGTATTATTAATTCAATACATTTTTTGTATGGAGGGTCGATGAAAATTATGATTGAATATTAGGTCACCAATATTGAAAGTTTGAGAAGCACTGGCGTACGGACAAACAGTTTGTGACCAGCTTTCGGAAATCCATACGGTGTACTGGCAAACAAATTAACCCATTTTATATCCCACTGTCCTATTTAGAGGACAGCTGAAAAATATCATGGGGAAATCATTATATTTTTGTTACTAATATTTTGTCAATTGGAATATGTAGGGATAAGTATTAGTTTCTTCTAGCATGTGTGTGAGTTATGTTTTTCTCCTTCTTCCTCTGGACTTTTTGCATATTCATCGCATTAGTGGGAATGATTTATATCATCTATTTGCGACTGCAGAATTCTTTTTCAGTTTACTTTGGTCAATTGGTGGGGCATTTTTATGTGGTAGTACTCCTTCGTTACTATCCTAGTGGTTAATTAGATCTATATTGCTCTTAGGTAATTTTTAGAGCATTATTTTTTAACTCTCCTTTAAATAGGACAATGGGACGATACGCAAGCAATTGACGTGTTCTTTCTCTTTTTATAAATAAGAGTATAAAAAATAATTTCACTTCTAGTGTTTCAATCCTGTTGAGTTATGTCACTGCAAAGGTTTCTGAAGTTAGAGGAATCATTAGAATAAATGGAATGAAGTAAATACTGGTTAGAGTACTAAAAACATGGTTCTTGCGTTTCTGGTGGTTAGAACTTGAGATAATTTCCAGAATTAACAAAGCTTTAGTATTTCGACAACAAAGAACAGAAAAAAGCTAAAAGACATCTGTCATCTTGGATAAAGAATAAATCACCGTAATATACAAAATGAGAACCACAAGCTGAATCAACTACAAATAACTTGCTCAAGCAAATGGACACTGAACTCAAAGTAAAACTCCGTCAGATCATTTTGAGCAGGTTTTTTCCAGTGAAGTTTATGATCTCATTCTAAAAGAAACTATGCGATGTGCAAAAGATGTAAAAACCGAACTGGATATTTCTTGATCACCGTACACGAAAAAAGGTGCTTTTAAAGAAATTTTGCTTTTAAATGGTTATTATTCAAATACCTGTGAACGTGAGTACTTGTCAGATGCTGAATAATCCTTGGCTTTATCTTGCTAAGAAATGACATGTCACGAAATCTTTTGATAAAGTGTTAACCTTATTTACACTTTATGGACAATGGGACTCTAAGTCAACATGCCCAGGATTGATCCTTCAAATTAAAACCATTGTTGCAATACTTAATAATCATTTTATGAAATTTGGAGACAAGTATGAGGACACAAAGTTAAAGTTAACGTGAAGAAGCGAATTTGATAAATCCTTACAACAAACATATGGATGATTTGGATCACCACGACTAGTTGGTTGGACTTTATTCCATTAAAATTCGTGAGGGCAATGTGGTAATGGCAACTTTTCATACGTTCACTGGATAACATCTGGAT
>BMAV01018439.1:0-28154 GCA_019973955.1 Trichonephila inaurata madagascariensis
AAAGACATAGTTCAAAAGGATTATAAGCAATTAAAATGGTACTTTTTTTCGGTTTTCTTGGATATTGCAATAAATGCATTACAAGGGCATAACTGACTAATAATTCGCAGGTAATGTTTAACTTGGTTTGAGGAACTCATCGTGAACCGGTTTTTAAATCGGTGTAAGTTCTTCACCAATGTCGGTTTTCAAAAAGTTTTCATTTTAAAAAAGTTAATATTTCGTAAACGGAGACCAATTTAGATTCTGGTCAATTTCGATGAAATGGTCACTTTGTAAGTTTTGGGTAAAAAAAAATGCTGTGGGATGCTGAAACAAACTATACAGAGGGACGAATTTCAAAAGAAACAATGGGCATAACTTCTGAACTAATTGGAATTTGACAAGCGCCATACATATTCGTGATCACGTTGAATTCTGTGCAAGAAAACTAAGTTCGGTGAGAATTGGCCGGTGTTTTAAAATCGGTCGGTGTTGGCTTTAAGCCAAATAGGTCGTTTTTCAAGAAGGTGTTTATTTTTAAAAAGTTATAGTAATTTCGTGAAACGGAGACCATATTTAGATTCCTGGTCAATTTCGATGAAATGGGTCACTTTGTAAGTTTCAGGGTAAAAACAAAATTGCTGTGGGCATGACACTGAAACAAACTATACAGAGTGGACGACTTTCAAAGAAACAATTGCATAACTTCTGAACTAATTGAATTTGATAAGCGCCATACATATTGTGATCACGTTGAATTTGTGCAAGAAAACTAAGTTCGGTGAGAATGGCCGGTGTTTTAAAATCGGTCGGTAAGTTGGCTTTAAGCCAAATAGGTCATTTTCAAGAAGGTGTTTCATTTTTAAAAAGTTATAGTAATTTCGTGAAACGGAGACCATATTTAGATTCCTGGTCGAATTTCGAGTGAAATGGGTCACTTGTAAGTTTCTCGGTAAATAAAAAATAGTGGTGGGATGTCTTTGAAACAGACTATTGAAAGAGGATGAATTTCAAAGAAACAAGGCAAACTTTTGAACTAATTAATTTCGGACAAGCGCCATACATATTCGTGATCAGCGTTGAATTCTGTGCAAGAAAAACTAAGTTTGGTAAGAATTGGAGGAAGACAAAAAAATGACCGAAACGCACGGAAAAGAGAATGCAAGCCCATCCGTTGCAATTAAGCCCATTTGAAAGACGTACGCTTCAAAAAGGATTATAAAGCAATTAAAATTGTTTTACTTTTTTTATCCGTGTTTTTCTGATATTTGTCATAGAAATGCATTACCAAAGTGCAATAACTCGAGTTCTAATAATCGCAGGGTAATGTTTTAAAAGTCTTTGGGTTTGGGGCGAACTCTCATACGAATGACACCCGGTTTTTAAAATCGGTCAGTAAGTTAACTTTCAAGCCAATTTGGTCGGTTTTTTCAAAGTTTTTCATTTTTAAAAAACAGTTACATGAGTTTCGTGAAACGGAGACCAGAAATAGATTCCTGGTCAAATTTTGAATGAAATGGGTCACTTTGGTAAGTTTTTAGGGTAAAAAAAACAAAATTGCTGTGGGCATGACACTGAAACAAACTATACAGAGTGGACGAATTTCAAAGAAACAATTGGGCATATCTTCTGAACTAATTGGAATTTGGACAAGCGCCATACATATTCGTGATCAGCGTTGAATTCTGTGCAAGAAAAACTAAGTTCGGTGAGAATTGGCCGGTGTTTTAAAATCGGTCGGTAAGTTGGCTTTTAAGCCAAATAGGTCGGTTTTTCAAGAAGGTGTTTCATTTTTAAAAAGTTATAGTAATTTCGTGAAACGGAGACCATATTTAGATTCCTGGTCGAATTTCGAATGAAATGGGTCACTTTGATAAGTTTCTAGGGTAAAAAAAACAAAATTGCTGTGGGCATGACACTGAAACAAACTATACAGAGTGGACGAATTTCAAAGAAACAATTGCGCATAACTTCTGAACTAATTGAATTTGTATAAGCGCCATACATATTAGTGATCATCGTTGAATTCTGTGCAAGAAAAACTAAGTTCGGTGAGAAATGGCCGGTGTTTTAAAATCGGTCGGTAAGTTGGCTTTAAGCCAAATAGGTCGGTTTTTTCAAGAAGGTGTTTCATTTTTAAAAAAAGTTATAGTAATTTCGTGAAACGGAGACCATATTTAGATTCCTGGTCGAATTTCGAGTGAAATGGGTCACTTTCGTAAGTTTCGGGTGAAATAAAAAAATAGTGGTGGGCATGTCTTGAAACAGACTATTGAAAGAGGGGATGAATTTCAAAGAAACAAATGGTCATAACTTTTTAACTAATTGGAATTTCGACAAGCGCCATACATATTCGTGATCAGCGTTGAATTCTGTGCAAGAAAAACTAAGTTTGGTAAGAATTGGAGGAAGACAAAAAAATGACCGAAACGCACGGAAAAGAGAATGCAAGCCCATCCGTTGCATTAAGCCCATTTGAAAGACGTAACGCTTCAAAAAGGATTATAAAGCAATTAAAATTGTTTTACTTTTTTTATCCGTGTTTTTCTGATATTTGTCATAGAAATGCATTACCAAAGTGCAATAACTCGAGTTCTAATACTCGCAGGGTAATGTTTTAAAGTCTTTGGGTTTGGGGGCGAACTCTCATTCGAATGACACCCGGTTTTAAAATCGGTCAGTAAGTTAACTTTCAAGCCAATTTGGTCGGTTTTTTCAAAGTTTTTCATTTTTAAAAAACAGTTACATGAGTTTCGTGAAACGGAGACCAGAAATAGATTCCTGGTCAAATTTTGAGTGAAATGGGTCACTTTGGTAAGTTTCTAGGGTAAAAAAAACAAAATTGCTGTGGGCATGACACTGAAACAAACTATACAGAGTGGACGAATTTCAAAGAAACAATTGGGCATACTTCTGAACTAATTGGAATTTGGACAAGCGCCATACATATTCGTGATCAGCGTTGAATTCTGTGCAAGAAAAACTAAGTTCGGTGAGAATTGGCCGGTGTTTCAAAATCGGTCGGTAAGTTCTTTAAGCCAAATAGGTCGGTTTTTTCAAGAAGTTGTTTCATTTTTAAAAAGTATAGTAGATTTTCGTGAAACGGAGACCAGATTTACATTCCTGGTCGAATTTCGAATGAAATGGGTCACTTTGATAAGTTTCTAGGGTAAAAAACAAAATTGCTGTGGGCATGTCTACTGAAACAAACTATACAGAGTGGACGAATTTCAAAAGAAACAATTGCGCATAACTTCTGAACTAATGGAATTTGACTAAGCGCATACATATTTGATCATCGTTGAATTCTGTGCAAGAAAAACTAAGTTCGGTGAGAAATTGGCCGGTGTTTTAAAATCGGTCGGTAAGTTGGCTTTAAGCCAAATAGGTCGGTTTTTCAAAGAAGGTGTTATTTTTAAAAAAGTTATAGTAATTTCTGAAACGGAGACCATATTTAGATTCTGGTGAATTTCGAGTGAAATGGGTCACTTGGTAAAGTTTCTCGGGTAAATAAACAAAATTGCTGTGGGCATGTTATTTGAAAAAGCTTTTTAAAGTGGACGAATTTCAAAAAGAAACAATTGGGCTTTAAATTCTGACTAAATTGGAATTTGACAAGCGCCCTACATATTCATAAACAGGTTGAATTCTGTGAAGAAAAACTAAGTTCGGTGAGAATTTGGGGGTGTTTTAAAATCGGTCGGTAAGTTGGCTTTAAGCCAAATAGGTCGGTTTTTTCAAGAAGGTGTTTCATTTTTAAAAAAAGTTATAGTAATTTCGTGAAACGGAGACCATATTTGATTCCTGGTCGAATTTTAAATGAAATGGGTCACTTTGGGAAGTTTCTCGGGTAAAAAAAAAATAGTGGTGGGCATGTCTTTGAAACAGACTATTGAAAGAGGGATGAATTTCAAAGAAACAAATGGTCATAACTTTTGAACTAATTGGAATTTTAACAAGCGCCATACATATTCGTGATCAGCGTTAAATTTTCTGTGCAAGAAAAACTAAGTTTGGAAAGATTGGAGGAAGACAAAAATGACCGAAACGCAGGGAAAAAAGAGAATGCAATTAAGCCCATAAGTGCAATTAAGCCCATTTGAAAAGACGTACGCTTCAAAAGGATTATAAAGCAATTAAAATTGTTTTTACTTTTATCCGTGTTTTTTTTATATTTGTATAGAAATGCATTACCAAAGTGCAAAACTCGAGTTCTAATAATCGCAGGGTAAGTTTTAAAGTTTTTGGGTTTGGGGCGAACTCTCATACGAATGACACCCGGTTTTTAAAATCGGTCAGTAAGTTAACTTTCAAGCCAATTTGGTCGGTTTTTTAAAGTTTTCATTTTAAAAACAGTTACATGAGTTTCGTGAAACGGAGATCAGAAATAGATTCCTGGTCAAATTTTGATGAAATGGGTCACTTTGGTAAGTTTTTTAGGGTAAAAACAAAATTGCCAATGGGCATGACACTGAAACAAACTATACAAGGTGGACGAATTTCAAAGAGATAATTGGGCATATCTTCTGAACTAATTGGAATTTGGACGAAGCGCCATACATATTCTTGATCACCAGGTGAATTCTGTGCAAGAAAAACTAAGTTCGGTGAGAGTGGCTGGTATCTTAAAATCAAGTAGTAAGTTAACTTTAAAGCCAATTTTGGTCAGTTTTTTCAAATTTTTTTCATTTTTAAAAAACAGTTACATAGGTTTCATGGGGAATAGATTTACATTCTGGTCGAATTTTGAAGAAATGGGTCACTTTGATAAGTTTCTAGGGTAAAAAACAAAATTGCTGTGGGCATGTTTACTGAAACAAACTATACAAGAGTGGACGAATTTCAAAGAAACAATTGCGCATAACTTCTGAACTAGTGGAATTTGGACAAGCGCTATACATATTCTTGATCACCGTTGAATTCTGGTGCAAAGGAAAACTAAGTTCGGTGAGAATTGGCCGGTGTTTTTAAAATCGGTGGGTAAGTTGAAAACTTTCATGCCAGAGGTCAGTTTTTTTTTTTCAAGAAGGTGTTTCATTTTTTAAAAAAAAGTTATAGTAATTTCGTGAAACGGAACCAGATTTAGATTCTGGTCGAATTTCGAGATAAATGGAGTCACTTTGATAAGTTTCTAGGGTAAAAAAACAAAATTGTGCTGTGGGCATGACACTGGAAACAAACTATACAAGAGTGGGCAATTTCAAAGAAACAATTGCTGCGCATAACTACGAACTAGGTGGAATTTGTATAAGCGCCATACATATTCGTGATCATCGTTGAATTCTGTGCAAGAAAAACTAAGTTCGGTGAGAATTGGCAGGTGTTTTAAAATCGGTCAGTAGTTGGATTTCCAAGCCAAATAGGTCAGTTTTCAAAGGTGTTTCATTTTAAAAACAGTTGCATAGTAATTTCGTGAAACGGAGACCATATTTAGATTCACAATTCGAATTTCGAGTGAAATGGATCACTTTTGGTAAATTCTCGGATAAAAATAAAAAAATAGTGGTGGGCATGTCTTTTGGAAACAGACTATTGAAGGGGATGAATTTCAAAAGAAACAAGTATATAACTTTTAAACTAATTGAATTTCTGACAAGCGCCATTTTGTATTTCGTGATTAGCGTTGAATTCTGTGCAAAAGAAAAACTAAGTTTGGTAAATTGGAGGAAGACAAAAAATGAAGCCGAAACGCACGGAAAAGGAATGCAATTAAGCCCATCCATTGCAATTAAGCCCATTTTGAAGGGCATTTTGCCGCTTCAAAAAGGATTATAAAGCTTATTAAAATTGTTTTACTTTTTTTTTTTATCCGTGTTTTCTTATATTTGTCCTTAGAAATGCATTACCAAAGTGCAATAACTCGAGTTCTAATAATCGCAGGGTAATGTTTTAAAAAGTTTTTTTTGGGTTTTGGGGCGAACTCTCCATACAGGTATTTTGGTTTTTTTAAAATCGGTGGTAAAGTTAACTTTCAAGCCAATTTGGTCGGTTTTTCAAAGTTTTTCATTTTTTAAAACAGTTACATGATTTCATTGAAACGGAGACCATATTTAGATTCTGGTCAATTTCGAGGGAAATGGGTCACTTTGGTAGTTTCTAAGGTAAAAAACAAATTTGCTGTGGGCATGACGCAAACAAACTATACAGAGTGGTCGAATTTCAAAGAAACAATTGGGCATAACTACGAACTAATTGGAATTTCGACAAGCGCTATACATATTCTGGATCACCGTTGAATTCTGTGCAAAAGGAAAACTAAGTTCGGTGAGAACTGGCCGGTGTTTTTAAAATCAATTGGGTAAGTTGGCTTTCATGCCAAATAGGTCAGTTTTCAAAAAGGTGTTTCATTTTAAAAAAAGTTATAGTAATTTCGTGAAACGAGACCAATTTAGATTCCTGGTCGAATTTCGAATGAAATGGTTGTTCACTGATAAGTTTCTAGGGTAAAAAAACAAAATTGCTGTGGGCATGACACTGAAACAATCTATACAGAGTGGACGAATTTCAAAGAAACAATTGCGCATAACTTCTGAACTAATTGGAATTTGTATAAGCACCATACATATTCGTGATCATCATTCTGTGCAAGAAAAACTAAGTTCGTTAGAGTGAGCGTTGTTTTGCGTCAGATTAGAGCGAAGTTGAAACTTTGAAAAGGCGAAATAGGTCAGTTTTTCTAGGGATTTGTTTAATTTTTTAAAAAAAGTTATAATAATTTCGTAAAACGGAGACCATATTTAGATTCCTGGTCGAATTTCGAGGGAAATGGGTCACTTTGGTAAGTTTCTAGGGTAAAAAAAACAAATTTGCTGTGGGCATGACACTGAAACAAACTATACAGAGTGGACGAATTTCAAAGAAACAATTGGGCATATCTTCTGAACTAATTGGAATTTGGACAAGCGCCATACATATTCGTGATCAGCGTTGAATTCTGTGCAAGAAAAACTAAGTTGGCTAAGAATTGGAGGAAGACAAAAAAATGACCGAAACGCACGGAAAGAGAATGCAATTAAGCCCATCCGTTTACCAATTAAGCCCATTTGAAAGACTGTGTGCAGCTGCAAAAGGATTATAAAGCAATTAAAAATTGTTTTACTTTTTATCCGTGTTTTTCTTATATTTGTCATAGAAATGCATTACCAAAAGTGCAATAACTCGAGTTCTAATAATCGCAGGGTAATGTTTTAAAAGTGTTTGGGTTTGGGGCGAAGACTCTCATACGAATGACACCCGGTTTTTAAAATCGGTCAGTATTAAGTTAACTTTCAAGCCAATTTGGTCGGTTTTTCAAGAAGTTTTCATTTTAAAAACAGTTACATGAGTTTCGTGAAACGGAGACCAGAAATAGAGTCCTGGTCAAATTTTGAATGAAATGGGTCACTTTGGTAAGTTTTTAGGGTAAAAAAAACAAAATTGCTGTGGGCATGACACTGAAACAAACTATACAGAGTAGGACCAATTTCAAAGGAAACAATTCTGCATATACTTACTGAACTAGATTAGATTTGGACAAGCGCCATACATGTATTCTTGATCACCGTTGAATTCTGTGCAAAGAAAAACTAAGTTCGGTGAGAGGTGGCCGGTGTCATACAAATCGTCAGTAAGTTAACTTTCAAGCCAATTTGGTCCAGTTTTCAAATTTTTTTCATTTTAAAACAGTTACGCAGGTTTCATGAAACGGAACCAGAAATAGATTCCTGGTCAAATTTGAATGAAATGGGTCACTTTGGTAAGTTTCTAGGGTAAAAAAATACAAAATTGCTGTAGGGATGTTACTAGAAGAAACTATACAGAGTGGACGAATTTCAAAGAAACAATTGCGCATAACTACGAACTAATTGGAATTTGTATAAGCGCCATACATATTCGCGATCCAGCGTTGAAGATTCTGTGCAAGAGAAAAAGCCTTCAAGTTCGGTGAGGGTGGCCGGTGTTTTAAAATCGGTCAGTAGTTGGATTTCAAGCCAAATGGGTCCGGTGTTTTCAAGGTGTTTCATTTTAAAAACCAGTTATGAAATATTTCGTGAAACGGAGACCATATTTTAGATTCCTGGTCAATTTCGAGTAAAATGGGTCACTTTAGTAGAATTTCTCGGATAAAATAAAAATAGTGGTGGGCATGTCTTTGAAACAGACTATTGAAATAGGGGATGAATTTCAAGAAAAAGAAGGGCTATAACACGAACTAGTGGAATTTCGACTAAAAGCTTATACATATTCGTGATCAGCGTTGAATTCTGTGTAAGAAAAACTAAGTTCGGTGAGTAATGGCTGGTGTTTTGCAAAATCGGTCGGTAAGTTGGCTTTTAAGCCAAATAGGTCGAGTTTTTCAAGAAGGTGTTTCATTTTAAAAAGTTATAGTAATTTCATTGAAACGGAGACCATATTTTGATTCTGGTCGAATTTCCGGTGAAGTGTGGTCACTTTTAGTAAGTTTCTCGGGAAAATAAAAAATAGTGGTGGGCATGTCTTTGAAATAAGACTATTGAAAGAGGGATGAATTTCAAAGAAACAAATAGGCATAACTTTTGAACTAATTGGAGATTTCGACAAGCGCCATACATATTCGTGATCAGCGTTGAATTCTGTGCAAGAAAAACTTAAGTTGGGTAAAATTGGAGGAAGCAAAAAAATGACCGAAACGCACGGAAAAAGAATGCAATTAAGCCCACATCCCGTTGCAATTAAGCCCATTTTGAGAAAAGACGTACGCTTCAAAAAGGATTATAAAGCAATTAAAAAATTGTTTTACTTTTTTATCCGTGTTTTTCTTATATTTGTCATAGAAATGCATTACCAAAGTGCAATAACTCGAGTTCTACAATAATCGCAGAGGGTAATGTTTTAAAAGTTTTTGGGTTTGAGGGGCGAACTCTCATACGAATGACACCCGGTTTTTGCAAATCGGTCAGTAGAAGTTAACTTTCAAGCCAATTTGGTCGGTTTTCAAAGTTTTTCATTTTTAAAAAACAGTTACATGAGTTTCGTGAAACGGAGACCATATTTAGACTCCTGGTCGAATTTCGAGGAAAATGGGTCACTTTGGTAAGTTTCACAGAATTAAAAAACAAATTTGCTGTAGGCATGACACTGAAACAAACTATACAGTGGTCGAATTTCAAAACAATTGGGGCATAACTTTCTGAACTAATTGGAATTTCGACAAGCGCTATACGTATTTCGGATCACCGTTGAATTCTGTGCAAAAGGAAACTAAGTTTAGGGTGAGAATTGGCCGGTGTTTTAAAATCCGGTGGGTAAGTTGGCTTTTCATGCCAAATAGGTCAGTTTTCAAAAGGTGTTTCATTTTAAAAAAAAGTTATAGTAATTTCGTGAAACGGAGATTTAGATTTAGATTCCTGGTCGAATTTCGAATGAAATGGTTCACTTTGATAAGTTTCTGGGGTAAAAAACAAAATTGCTGTGGGCATGACACTGAAACAAACTATACAGAGTAGACGAATTTCAAAACAATTGCGCATAACTACAGACTGAGTGGAATTTGTATAAACATACATATTCGTGATCATCGTTGAATTCTGTGCAAAAAACTAGGTTCGGTGAGAATTGGCCGGTGTTTTAAAATCGGTCAGTAAGTTCTTTTAAGCCAAATAGGTCGTTTTTTAAAGAAGGTGTTTAATTTTTTAAAAAGTTAAAATAATTTCGTAAAACGGAGACCATATTTAGTTTCCCTGGTCAATTTCGGGGGAAAGGGGTCACTTTGGTAAGTTTCAGGGTAAAAAACAAATTTGTGTAGGCATGACAGTGAAACAAACTATACAGAGGGACGAATTTCAAAGAAACAATTGGGCATATCTTCTGAACTATGAATTTGGACAAGCGCCATACATATTCGTGATCAGCGTTGAATTCTGTGCAAAAAAAAACTAATTTAAATTTGGGAGGGAAAAAAAATAGAAACGCACGGAAAAGAGAATGCAATTAAGCCCATCCGTTGCAATTAACCCCATTTGAAAGACGTACCTTCAAAAGGATTAAAAAACCTTAAAATTGTTTTATTTTTTTTTATCCGTTTTTTTCTTATATTTGTCATGAAATGCATTACCCAAAATGCAATAACTCGAGTTCTAATAATCGCAGGGTAATGTTTTTAAAAATTTTGGGGGGGCAACTCTCAAAGAATGACACCGGTTTTTAAAATCGGTCAGTAAAAATTAACTTTCAAGCCAATTTGGCCGGTTTTTCAAAGTTTTCATTTTAAAAACGTTACATAGTTTTGGAAACGGAGACCAGAAATAGATTCCCTGGTCAAATTTTTGAATAAATGGGTCACTTTTGGGAAGTTTTTTGGGGAAAAACAAAATTTTGGGGAAATAAACAAAATACAGAGTGGACGAATTTCAAAGAAACATGGCATTCTTTTTGAACTAATTGGAATTTGGACAAGGCCATACATATTCTTGATCACCGTTTAATTCTGTGCAAGAAAAACTAAGTTCGGTGAAATTGGGGGGTGTCTTAAAAACCGTCAGTAAGTTAACTTTCAAGCAATTTGGTCAGTTTTTTTAAATTTTTTTATTTTAAAAAAAAGTTACATGAGTTTCATGAAACGGAGACCAGATTTACATTCCGGGCGAATTTTGAAAGAAATGGGTCACTTTTATAAGTTTCTAGGGTAAAAACAAAAAATTTCTGTGGGCATGTTACTGAAACAAACTATCAAAATTTGGGCGAATTTCAAAGAAACAATTGCGCATAACTTTGAAATAATTGGAATTTGTATAAGCACCATACATACGTGATCATCGTTAAAATTGGCAAAAAAGTTTGGTGAGAATTGGCCGGTGTTTTAACGTAAAGTAAGTTAATTTTTAAAACCAATTTGGCCATTTTTTTTCAAATATTTTCTTTTTTAAAAAAAAGTTACATGATTTTCTTGAAAACGGAGACCAAATTTTAAAAATTTTAAAAAAGGGTCACTTTGATAAGTTTCTGGTTAAAAAAAACAAAATTGCTGCGGGCATTTTAAACTGCAAATTTCAAGTGGACGAATTTCAAAGAAACAATTGCGCATAACTTCTGAACAAATTGGAATTTGGAAAGGGCTATACATATTTTTGATCACCTTTTAATTCTGTGCAAAAAATTTAAGTTCGGTGAAATTGGCCGGTTTTTTAAAAATCGGTGGGTAAGTTGGTTTTTCATGCCAAATGGGCTTTTTTTCAAAAATGTGTTTCATTTTAAAAAAAGTTATAGAAATTTTTCGGAAACGGAGACCAGTTTTAGATTCCTGGTCGAATTTTGAATGAAATGGGTCATTTTGATAATTTTCCCTAGGGTAAAAAAAAAAATTTTGCGGGGAAAATAACTAAAAAAAACTATACAGAGTGGACAAATTTTTAAAAAACAATTGCGCAAATCCAAACTAACGGGAATTTGTATAAGCACCATACATATTCGTGATAAATGAGGGTTTGTGAAAGAAAACTAAGTTCGGTGAGAATTGGCCGGTTTTTTAAAAACCCGGTCAGCAAGTTGGTTTTTTAAGCCAAATAGGCCCGGTTTTTTTAAAAGAAAGGTGTTTCTTTTTTTTAAAAAAAGTTATAGAAATTTTTCAAAAAACGGAGACCGGGTTTGCTTCCTGGTCAATTTCGAATAAAAATGGGTCATTTTGATAAGTTTCTAGGGTAAAAAACAAAATTGTTGTGGGCATGACACGGGGAAAACAAACTATACAAGTAGACAAATTTTCCCAAAAGAAACAATTGCGCATAACTTCTGAACAAATTTGGGAATTTTAATAAGCGCCATACATATTCGTGATCATGTTAAATTTCTGTGCAAGAAAAACTAAGTTTGGTGAGAATTGGCGGGTTTTTTTAAAATCGGTCGGTAATTTGGGATTTCAAACCCAAAAATAGGTCTTTTTTTCAAGGTGTTTCTTTTTAAAAAACAGTTATAGTAATGTAAAAAGGGGAAAATTTTAAAGATTCCTGGTCGAATTTCAGTGAAATGGACCCTTTGGGAAACTGGAAAAAAATAAAAAAAATTGGTGGGCATGTCTTTGAAACAGACTATTTGAAAAGGGGATGAATTTAAAAAGAAACAAAGGGCCCAAATTTTTAAAATTTTGGAATTTCGACAAGCGCCATACATATTCGGGGATCGCTTAATTCTGTGCAAGAAAAACAAAGGTTTGGTAAAAATTTGGGAGGAAGAAAAAAATGACCGAAACGCAGGGAAAAGAAATGCAATTAAGCCCATCCTTTAATTAAGCCCATTTGAAAGACGTACGCTTCAAAAAAAATTATAAAGCAAATTTAAAAATTTTTTTACTTTTTTTTCCGTGTTTTTTTATATTTTCATAAAAAGCATTACCAAAGTGCAATAACTCGAGTTCAAAAAATCGCAGGGGAATGTTTTTAAAAATTTTTTGGGTTTTTGGGGGGAACTCTCATACGAATGACACCCGGTTTTTTTAAAAACGGTCAGTAAGTTAACTTTCAAGCCAATTTGGCGGTTTTTTCCCAAAATTTTTTATTTTAAAAAACAGTTACATGAGTTTTTGTGAAACGGAGACCATATTTAGATTCCTGGTCGAATTTCGGGGAAAAGGGTCACTTTGGTAAGTTTCTAGGGGAAAAAAAAAATTTGCTGTGGGCATGACACTGAAACAAAATATACAAGTGGTCAATTTCAAAAAAAAACAATTGGGCATAACTTCAACTAATTGGAATTTCGACAAGGGATACATGTTTGGATCACCGTTGAATTCTGTGAAGGGAAAAATAAGCTCGGTAGTTTGGGGGTGTTTTAAAAACGGGGGGTAAGTTGGCCCATGCCAAATGGTGTTTTTTAAAAATGTTTATTTTAAAAAGTTATAGTAATTTCGGCGGGCCCGATTTAGATTCTGGTCAATTTCGAAAGAAATGGTTCACTTTGATAAGTTTCTAGGGGAAAAAAAAAATTGCTGTGGGCATGACACTGGCAAACTATACAGAGGGAAATTTTAAAGAAACAATTGCGCATAACTTCTGAACTAATTTGGGAAATTTTTATAAGCACCATACATATTCGTGATCATCGTTGAATTCGTGCAAAAAAAACTAAGTTCGGTGAGAATTGGCCGGTGTTTTAAATCGGTCGGTAAGTTGGCTTTTAAGCCAAATAGGTCGTTTTTTTAAGAAGGTGTTTAATTTTTAAAAAAAATTATAATAATTTCTAAAAAAGGAGACCAAATTTTGATTCCCGGTCGAATTTCGAGGGGAAAAGGGTCACTTTGGTAAAATTTTTAGGGTAAAAAAAAAAATTTGCTGTGGGCATGACACGAAACAAACTATACGGGGACAATTTCAAAAACAATTGGGCATACCAATAATTGGAATTTGGACAAGCGCCATACATTTCGTGATCGCGTTGAATTTGTGCAAGAAAAAATAAGTTCGGGGAGAATTGGCCGGGTTTTAAAATCGGTCGGGAAGTTGGCTTTTTTAAACCAAATAGGGAAATTTTTTAAAAAGGTGTTTCATTTTTAAAAAAAATTTTAGTAATTTCGTGAAAAGGAGAAAATTTAGATTCCGGTCGTTTCGAGTGAAATTCCCCTTTTTAAATTTCTCCCCGGGTAAAAAAAAAAATTGGTGGGCATGTCTTTTAAACAGCTATTGAAATAGGGGTGTTTGAAAAAGGCCAACTTGAACTTTGGAATTTCGACAAGCGCCATACATATTCGTGATCAGCGTTGAATTCTGTGCAAAAAAAATAAGTTTGGAAAATTGGGGGAAGCAAAAAAGCCGAAACGCACGGAAAAAAAATGCAATTAAGCCCATCCGTTGCAATTAAAACATTTGAAAGCGAACCCAAAAAGGATTATAAAGCAATTAAAAAATTTTTTTACTTTTTTTTCCGGTTTTTAATTTTTCATAGAAATGCATTACCAAAGTGCAATAACTCGAGTTCTAATAATCGCAGGGGGAATGTTTTTTTAAAATTTTTTGGGTTTGGGGCGAACTCTCATTCAAGCACCCGGTTTTAAAATCGGTCAGTAAGTTAACCGCCCAATTTGTGGTTTTTCAAAGTTTTTTATTTTTTAAAAAAAGTTACATGAGTTTTGGAAAAAGGAGACCAGATTTAGATTCCTGGGCGAAGAAGAAATGGGTCACTTTGATAAGTTTCTAGGGGAAAAAAAAATTCTGGGGCATGACACTGAAACAAACTATACAGAAAAGGGCGAATTTCAAAAAAAAATTGGGCATAACTTTTGAACTAATTGGGAATTTTGGGCAAACGCCATAAAATTCTTGATCAGCGTTAACTGCGCGAAAACTAATTGGTGAGAATTGGGGTGTTTTAAAATCGGTGTAGTTAAATTTTAAGCCAATTTGGGGGTTTTTTTAAAATTTTTTATTTTAAAAATTAAAGAGTTTCGGAAAGGGAAAAAAAGACCGGGAAATTTTGAAGGTGGGGCCTTTGGTAAGTTTTAGGGTAAAAAAACAAAATTGCTGTGGGCATGAAATGGGGAAAAAAATATACAGAGTGGGCAATTTCAAAAACGGGGTATCTTTGAACTATTTGGGAATTTTGGGCAAACGCCATACATATTCTTGATCACCGTTGAATTCTGTGCGAAAAAATGTTCGGTGAGAATTTGGGCCCTTCTAAAAACCGTCAGTAAGTTAACTTTCAAGCCTTTGGTGTTTTTTTAAATTTTTCAAAAAAAATTTGTGTTTCATGAACGGGACCGTTTACTTCCGGTCAATTTTGAAAAAAATGGGTACTTTTATAAGTTTTAAATAAAAACAAAATTGCTGTGGGATTTACAAACAAACTTACAGGTGGACAATTTCAAAGAAACAATTCGCAAACCCGAACTAATTGGAAATTTGGGCAAGGCTATAATATTTTCTTGATCACCGTTGAATTCTTCAAGGGAAAAATAAGTTCGGTGAGAATTGGCCGGTGTTTTAAAATCGGGGGGAAATTGGCTTTATGCCAAATAGGTGGTTTTTCAAAAAAGTGTTTCATTTTAAAACAGTTATAGTAATTTCGAAACGGAGACCAGATTTAGATTCCTGGTCGAATTTTTTAATGAAATGGGTCACTTTGGTAGTTTTAGGGGAAAAACAAAAATTTCTGTGGGCACAGGCCTATACAGGTGGACAATTTCAAAAAAAAATTGGGATATTTCAACTAATTGGAATTTGGACAAGCGCCCATATTCGGATCAGCGTTGTTTTCAAGAAAAAATAAGTTCGGTGAAATTTGGGCCCGGGGTTTTAAAAACGGGGGGTTTGGTTTTAAGCCAAATAGGTCGTTTTTTTAAGAAGGGTTTTTATTTTTTAAAAAGTTATGAATTTCTGAAACGGAGACCATATTTAGATTCCTGGTCAATTTCAGGTGGGGATTTGAATTTTTTAAAAAAAAATTTCTGTGGGCATTGAAAAAAAAATACAGGTGGACGTTTTTAAAGAAACAATTTGGGGATAACTTTTTTAACTAATTGAATTTGGACAACGCCTACATATTCGATCACCGTTAATTCTTGCAAAAACTAAGTTCGGTGGTTGGGGTGTTTAAAAGTCAAATTAAAAAGTTTGGTCAGTTTTTTTAAATTTTTCATTTTTAAAAAAAAGTTACATAGTTGTGAAACGGGGACCAGTTTACATTCCCGGTCAAATTTTTAAAAAAAATGGGTCACTTTGATAAGTTTCGGGTTAAAAAACAAAATTGCTGTGGGATGTTACTGAAACAAACTATACAAATGGACGAATTTCAAAAAAACAATTGCGCAAACTTTAAAAATTGGAATTTGGACAAGCCTATAATATTTTGATCACCGTTGAATTCTGTGCAAGAAAAACTAAGTTCGGTGAGAATTGGCCGGTGTTTTAAAATCGGTCAGCAAGTTGGCTTTTAAGCCAAATAGGTCGGTTTTTTCAAGAAGGTGTTTCATTTTTTAAAAAAAGTTATAGTAATTTCGTGAAACGGAGACCAGATTTAGATTCCTGGTCGAATTTCGAATGAAATGGGTCACTTTGATAAGTTTCTAGGGTAAAAAAAACAAAATTGCTGTGGGCATGACACTGAAACAAACTATACAGAGTAGACGAATTTCAAAGAAACAATTGCGCATAACTTCTGAACTAATTGGAATTTGTATAAGCGCCATACATATTCGTGATCATCGTTGAATTCTGTGCAAGAAAAACTAAGTTCGGTGAGAATTGGCAGGTGTTTTAAAATCGGTCGGTAAGTTGGATTTCAAGCCAAATAGGTCGGTTTTTTCAAGGTGTTTCATTTTAAAAAAACAGTTATAGTAATTTCGTGAAACGGAGACCATATTTAGATTCCTGGTCGAATTTCGAGTGAAATGGATCACTTTGGTAAATTTCTCGGATAAAATAAAAAAAAATAGTGGTGGGCATGTCTTTGAAACAGACTATTGAAAGAGGGGATGAATTTCAAAGAAACAAATGGTCATAACTTTTAAACTAATTGGAATTTCGACAAGCGCCATACATATTCGTGATCAGCGTTGAATTCTGTGCAAGAAAAACTAAGTTTAAGAATTGGAGTGAAGACAAAATGACCGAAACGCACGGAAAAGAGAATGCAATTAAGCCCATCCGTTGCAATTAAGGCCATTTGAAAGACGCACGCTTCAAAAAAGGATTATGTACAAATTAAAAATTGTTTTACTTTTTTATCCGTGTTTTTCTTTATATTTGTCATAGAAATGCATTACCAAAGTGCAATAACTCGAGTTCTAATAATCGCAGGGTAATGTTTTTAAAAGTTTTGGGTTTAGCGAACTCTCATACGAATGACACCCGGTTTTTTAAAATCGGTCAGTAAGTTAACTTTCGCTAATTTGGTCGGTTTTTCAAAGTTTTTCATTTTAAAAACAGTTACATGAGTTTCGTGAAACGGAGACCAAAATAAATTTCCCGGTCAATTTTGAGGAAATGGGTCACTTTGGTAAGTTTCAAATAAAAACAAATTGCTGTGGGATGACACTGAAACAAACTATACAGAGTGGCGAATTTCAAAGAAACAATTGGGAAACTTCGAAAAAGGAATTTGAAAGCGCTATCAAATTTTTGATCACGTTGAAATTTTGTAAGAAAACTAAGTGGTGAAATTGGGTGGTGTTTTAAAATCGGTGGTAAGTTGGCTTTTCCCAAAAAGGTCGGTTTTTTTTTAAAAGGTGTTCCTTTTTTTAAAAAATTATAGTAATTTCGGAAACGGAGACCAATTTAGATTCCTGGTCGAATTTCGAAAATGGGTCACTTTGTAAGTTTTGGGGAAAAAAAAATGTGGGGGGCTTCTTTTTAAACAAACTATGAAAAAGGGGAGAATTTCAAAAGAAACAAATTTGGCATAACTTTTGAACTAATTGGGAATTCGTACAAGCGCCATACATATTCGTGATCACGTTGAATTCTGTGCAAGAAAACTAAGTTCGGTGAGAAAATGGCCGGTGTTTTAAAAATCGGTCGGTAAAGTTGGCTTTTAAGCCAAATAGGTCGGTTTTTTCAAGAAGGTGTTTCACATTTTTAAAAAAAGTTATAAATAATTTCGTGAAACGAGACCATATTTAGATTCCTGGTCGAATTTCGAGTGAAATGGGTCACTTTGGTAAGTTTCTGGGTAAAAACAAAATAGTGTGGGCATGATTTGAAACAAACTATTAAAAGAGGGACGAATTTCAAAGAAACAATTTGGGCATAACTTTGAACTAATTGGGAATTTCGACAAGCGCCATACATATTCGTGATCAGCGTTGAATTCTGTGCAAGAAAACTAAGTTTGGTAAGAATTGGAGGAAGACAAAAATGACCGAAACGCACGGAAAAGAGAATGCAAGCCCATCCGTTCAAGCCCCTTTGAAAGACGGGACGCTTAAAAAGGATTATAAAGCAATTAAAATTGTTTTTTCTTTTTATCCTTTTTTTTCTTATATTTGTCATAGAAATGCATTACCAAAGTGCAATAACTCGAGTTCTAATACTCGCAGGGTAATGTTTTAAAAGTCTTTGGGGTTGGGGCGAACTCTATACGAATGACACCCGGTTTTAAAATCGGTCAGTAAGTTAACTTTCGCCAATTTGGTCGGTTTTTCAAAGTTTTTCATTTTTTAAAAAAAGTTACATGAGTTTTCAGGAAACGGAGACCAGAAATAGATTCCTGGTCCATTTTGAATGAAATGGGTCACTTTTGGTAAGTTTCTAGGGTAAAACAAAATTGTTTTGGGCATGACACTGAAACAAACTATACAGGTGGACGAATTTCAAAGAAACAATTGGGCATAACTTCGGAAATAATTGAATTTGAAAGCGCCATACATATGTGATCCTTGAATTCTGTGCAAGAAAACTAAGTTCGGGAGAAATGGCCGGTGTTTTAAAAATGGTCGGTTAGTTGGCTTTTAAGCCAATAGGTCGGTTTTTCAAAAGGTGTTTTCATTTTTAAAAAAATTTTAGTAATTTCGTGAAACGGAGACCATATTTAGATTCCTGGTCGAATTTCGAGGAAATGCAATACTTTGGTAAGTTTCTAGGTAAAACAAATTTGTTGTAGGCATGATAGTGAAACAAACTATACAGAGTGGACGAATTTCAAAGAAACAATTGGGCATATCTTCTGAACTAATTGAATTTGGACAAGCGCCATACATATTCGTGATCAGCGTTGAATTCCCTGTGCAAGAAAACTAAGTTGGCTAAGAATTGATGAAGACAAAATGACCGAAACGCACGGAAAAGAGAATGCAATTAAGCCCATCCGCTGTACTAAGCCCATTTGAAAAGACGTACGCTTCAAAAAGGATTATAAAGCAATTAAAATTGTTTTACTTTTTATCCGTGTTTTTCTTATATTTGTCATATAGAAATGCATTACCAAAGTGCAATAACTCTCGAGTTCTAATAATCGCAGGGTAATGTTTTAAAAGTTTTGGTTTGGGGGCGAACTCTCATACGAATGACACCCGGTTTTTAAAATCGGTCAGTAAGTTAACTTTTCGCTTCAATTTGTTCGGTTTTTCAAAGTTTTTCATTTTAAAAACAGTTACAAGAGTTTTCAGGAAACGGAGACCAGAAATAGATTCCTGGTCAAATTTTGAATGAAATGGGTCACTTTGGTAAGTTTTAGGTAAAACAAAATTGCTGTGGGCATGACACTTAAACAAACTATACAGAGGGACGAATTTCAAAGAAACAATTGGGCATATCTTCTGAACTAATTGAATTTGACAAGCGCCATACATATTCTTGATCACCGCTGAATTCTGTGCAAGAAAACTAAGTTCGGCGAGAATTGGCCGGTGTCTTAAAAACTGCCTCAAATAACTTTCAAGCCAATTTGGTCAGTGTTTTTTCAAATTTTTTCATTTTTAAAAAACAGTTACATGAGTTTCATGAAACGGAGACCAGATTTACATTCCTTGTCGAATTTTGAAAGAAAATGGGTCACTTTGATAAGTTTCTAGGTAAAAAAAAAACAAAATTAAGCTGTGGGCATGTTACTGAAAACAACTATACAGAGGGACGAATTTCAAAGAAACAATTGCGCATAACTTCTGAACTAATTCGAATTTGGACAAGTACATATTAGTACCAGGGTGTTGGCTTTCATGCCACATTGTAGTCGTTTTTTCAAAACGTGCTTCATTTTAAAAACAGTTATAGTAATTTCGTGAAACGAGACCAGATTCAGATTCCTGGTCGAATTTGAATGAAATGGGTCACTTTGCAAGTTTTGTGGGTAAAAACAAAATTGCTGTGGGCGTGACACTGAAACAAACTATACAGAGTGGACGGATTTCAAAGAAACAATTGGGCATATCTTCTGAACTACCTGAATTTGGACAAGCGCCATACATATTCGTGATCAGCGTTGAATTCTGTGCAAGAAAAACTGGGTTCGGTGAGAATTGGCCGGTGTTTTAAAAATCGGTTTGCAGTTGGCTTTAAGCCAAATAGGTCGGTTTTTCAAGAAGGTAAGCCATTTTTAAAAAGTTATAGTACTCTTCAGAAAACGGAGACCATATTTAGATTCCTGGTCGAATTTCGAGTGAAATGGGTCACTTTGGTAAGTTTCTAGGTAAAAAAAACAAATTTGCTGTGGGCATGACACTGAAACAAACTATACAGAGTGGACGAATTTCAAAGAAACAATTAAGTATAACTTTTGAACTAATTGAATTTGACAAGCGCCATACATATTCTTTTGATCAGCTGAATTCTGTGCAAGAAAAACTAAGTTGGCTAAGAATTGGAGGAAGACAAAAATGACCGAAACGCACGGAAAAAGAGAGAATGCAAATAAGCCCATCCGTTGCAATTAAGCCCATTTGAAAGACGTACGCTGCAAAAAGGATTATAAAGCAATTAAAATTGTTTTACTTCCTTTTTTATCCGTGTTTTTCTTTATATTTGTCATAGAAATGCATTACCAAAGTGCAATAACTCGAGTTCTACTTCAATCGCAGGGTAATGTTTAAAAGTTTTGGGTTTGGGGCGAACCTCATACGAATGACACCCGGTTTTTTTAAAATCGGTCAGTAAGTTAACTTTCGCTTCAATTTGGTCGGTTTTTTCAAAAGTTTTTCATTTTTAAAAACAGAAAGTTACATGAGTTTCAGGAACGGAGACCAGAAATAGATTCCTGGTCAAATTTTTGAATGAAGTGGGTCACTCTTGGTAAGTTTTAGGGTAAAACAAAATTGCTGTGGGCATGACACTCGAAACAAACTATATGGAGTGGACGAATTTCAAAGAAACAATTGGGTATATCTTCTGAACTAATTGAATTTGGACAAGCGCCATATACATATTCTTGATCACCGTTGAATTCTGTGCAAGAAAACTAAGTTCGGTGAGAATTGGCCGGTGTCTTAAAATCCGTCAGTAAGTTAACTTTCAAGCCAATTTGGTCAGTTTTTTCAAATTTTTTCATTTTTAAAAACAGTGCTACATGTGGTCGGGAGAAACGGAGACCAGATTTACATTCCTGGTCGAATTTTGAAAGAAATGGGTCATCATTGATAAGTTTCCTTTAGGGTAAAAACAAAATTGCTGTGGGCATGTTACTGAAACAAACTATACAGAGGGACGAATTTCAAAGAAACAATTGCGCATAACTTCTGAACTAATTGGTTCCTTAATAAGCGCTATACATATTTTCCCTCTTTTGATCACCGCTGAATTCTGTGCAAGGAAAAACTAAGTTCGGTGAGAATTGGCCGGTTTTTTAAAATCGGTTGGTAAGTTGGCTTTCATGCCAAATAGGTTTGTTTTTCAAAACGTTTCATTTTAAAAACAGTTATAGTAATTTCAGAAACGGAGACCAGATTTTAGATTCTCCTTGGTCGAATTTTGAATGAAATGGGTCACTTTTGGTAAGTTTTAGGTAAAAAAACAAAAATTGCTGTGGGCGTGACACTGAAACAAACTATACAGAGTGGACGAATTTCAAAGAAACAGTTGGGCATATCTTCTGAACTAATTGAATTTGGACAAGGCCATTATTGTGATCAGCGCGTTGAATTCTGTGCAAGAAAACTAAGTTCGGTGAGAGAATTGGCCGGCGTTTTAAAAATCGGTGGGTAAGTTGGCTTTTAAGCCAAATAGGTCGGTTTTTCAAGAAGGTGTTTCATTTTTAAAAAGTTATAGTACTCTCTGTGAAACGGAGACCATATTTAGATTCCTGGTCGAATTTCGAGTGAAATGGGTCACTTTGGTAAGTTTCTAGGGTAAAAAAAAACAAATTTGCTGTGGGCATGACACTGAAACAAACTATACAGAGTGGACGAATTTCAAAGAAACAACAATTGGGCATAACTTTGAACTAATTGGAATTTGGACAAGCGCCATACATATTCTGATCACCGTTGAATTCTGTGCAAGAAAACTAAGTTCGGTGGAGAATCACGGTGTCTTAAAATCAGTCAGTAAGTTAACTTTAAGTTGACTTGGTCAGTTTTTTCAAATTTTTTTCATTTTAAAAACAGTTACATGAGTTTCAGAAACGAGCACTGTGATTTACATTCCTGGTCAAATTTTGAAAGAAATGGGTCACTTTTGATAAGCTCTAGGTTAAAACAAAAATTGCTGTGGGCATGTTACTGAAACAAACTATACAGAGTGACGAATTTCAAAGAAACAATTGCGCATAACCCCTGAACTACCTGGAATTTGGACAAGCGCTTATACATATTCTGATCACCGTTGAATTTGTGCAAGGAAAACTAAGTTCGGTGAGAATTCGGCCGGTGTTTTAAATCGGTGGGTAAGTTGGCTTTCATGCCAAATAGGTAGGTTTTTTCAAAAATGTGTTTCATTTAAAACATTTATAGTAATTTCAGGAAACGGAGACCAGATTTAGATTCCTGGTCGAATTTGAATGAAATGGGTCACTTGATAAGTTTCCTCTAGGGTAAAACAAAATTGCTGTGGGCATGACACTGAAACAAACTATACAGAGTGGACGAATTTCAGAAGAAAAACAATTGCGCATAACTTCTAAACTAACTGAATTTGTATAAGCACCACATATTCGTGATCATCGTTGAATCTGTGCAAGAAAAACTAAGTTCGGTGAGAATTGGCCGGTGTTTTAAAAATCGGTCAGCAAGTTTAAATTTTAAGCCACAGGTCGGCGTTTTTTCAAGAAGGTGTTTCATTTTTTAAAAAAAGTTATAGTAATTTGGTGAAACGGAGACCAGATTTAGATTCCTGGTCGAATTTCGAATGAAATGGGTCACTTTGATAAGTTTCTAGGGTAAAAAAAACAAAATTGCTGTGGGCATGACACTGAAACAAACTATACAGAGTAGACGAATTCCAAAGAAACAATTGCGCATAACTTCTGAACTAATTGGAATTTGTATAAGCGCCATACATATTCGTGATCATCGTTGAATTCTGTGCAAGAAAAACTAAGTTCGGTAGAGAATTGGCAGGTGTTTTAAAAATCGGTCGGTAAGCTGGATTTCTCAAGCCAAATAGGTCGGTTTTTTTCGTGTTTCATTTTAAAAAAACAGTTATAGTAATTCTCGTGAAACGGGAGACCATATATTTAGATCTCGGTCGAATTTCGAGTGAAATGGATCACTTTGGTAAATTTCTCGGATAAAAATAAAAAAATAGTAGTATGTCTTTGAAATGACTATTGAAAGAGGGGATGAATTTCAAAGAAACAAATGGTCATAACTTTTAAACTAATTGAATTTCGACAAGCGCCATACATATTCGTGATCAGCGTTAGCTCCCAAAGAAAACTAAGTTTGGTAAGAAATTGATGAAGACAAAATGACCGAAACGCACGGAAAAGAGAGAAGTAATTAAGCCTATCCGTTGCAATTAAGGCCATTTGTTATAATAGCTTCAAAAGGATTATGAAGCAATTAAAAATTGTTTTACTTTTTTATCCGTGTCTTTATATTTATGTTTATAGAAATGCATTACCAAAGTGCAATAACTCGGGAGTTCTAATAATCGCAGGGGTAATGTTTTAAAAGTTTTTGGGTTTGGGGCGAACTCATACGAATGACACCCGGTTTTTAAAATCGGTCAGTAAGTTAACTTTCAAGCCAATTTGGTCGGTTTTTTCAAAGTTTTTCATTTTTAAAAAACAGTTACATGAGTTTCGTGAAACGGAGACCATATTTAGATTCCTGGTCGAATTTCGAGGGAAATGGGTCACTTTGGTAAGTTTCTAGGGTAAAAAAAACAAATTTGCTGTGGGCATGACACTGAAACAAACTATACAGAGTGGTCGAATTTCAAAGAAACAATTGGGCATAACTTCTGAACTAATTGGAATTTCGACAAGCGCTATACGTGTTCTGGATCACCGTTGAATTCTGTGCAAGGAAAACTAAGCTCGGTGAGAATTGGCCGGTGTTTTAAAATCGGTGGGTAAGTTGGCTTTCATGCCAAATAGGTCGGTTTTTTCAAAAAGGTGTTTCATTTTAAAAAAAAGTTATAGTAATTTCGTGAAACGGAGACCAGATTTAGATTCCTGGTCGAATTTCGAATGAAATGGTTCACTTTGATAAGTTTCTAGGGTAAAAACAAAATTGCTGTGGGCATGATACACTGAAACAAACTATACAGAGGGACGAATTTCAAAGAAACAATGGTGCATAACTTCTGAACTAATTGGAATTAGTATAAGCACCATACATATTCGTGATCATCGTTGAATTCTGTGCAAGAAAACTAAGTTCGGTGAGAATTGGCCGGTGTGTTTTAAAATCGGTCGGTAAGTTGGCTTTAAGCCAAATAGGTCGGTTTTTCAAGAAGGTGCTTTAATTTTTAAAAGTTATAATAATTTCGTAAAACGGAGACCATATTTAGATTCCTGGTCGAATTTCGAGGGAAATGGGTCACTTTGGTAAGTTTCAGGGTAAAACAAATTTGCTGTGGGCATGACACTGAAACAAACTATACAGAGTGACGAATTTCAAAGAAAACAATTAAGCATATCTTCTGAACTAATTGAATTTGGACAAGCGCCAATATACATATTCGTGATCAGCGTTGAATTTGTGCAAGAAAACTAAGTTCGGTGAGAATTGGCCGGTGTTTTTAAAATCGGTTTGGTAAGTTGGCTTTAAGCCAAATAGGTCAATTTTTTTCTGCTAGCTGCGTTTCATTTTTTAAAAAGTTATAGTAATTTCGTGAAACGGAGACCATATTTAGATTCCTGGTCGAATTTCGAGTGAAATGGGTCACTTTGGTAAATTTCTCGGATAAAATAAAAAAAAATAGTGGTGGGCATGTCTTTGAAACAGCTATTGAAATAGGGGATGAATTTCAAAGAAAAAGGCCAATCTTTTGAACTAATTGAATTTCGGACAAGCGCCATACATATTCGTGATCAGCGTTGAATTCTGTGCAATAAAACTAAGTTTGGTAAGAATTGAGGAAGACAAAAATGACCGAAACGCACGGAAAAAGAGAATGCAATTAAGCCTTATCCGTTGCAATTAAGCCCATTTGAAAGACGAACGGGCTTCAAAGGATTATAAAGCAATTAAATTGTTTTACTTTTTTTTATCCGTGTTTTCTGATATTTATCATAGAAATGCATTACCAAAGTGCAATAACTCTAGAGTTCTAATAATCGCAGGGTAATGTTTTGCAAATTTTTTGGTTTGGGGCGAATCATCTGAATGACACCCGGTTTTAAAATCGGTCAGTAAGTTAACTTTCACTAATTTGGTCGGTTTTTTCAAGTTTTTCATTTTAAAAAAACAGTTACATGAGTTTCTTTCGTGAAACGGAGACCAGATTTAGATTCCTGGTCGAATTTTGAAGGCACGAAATGGGTCACTTTTGATAAGTTTCTAGGGTAAAAACAAAAATTGCTGTGGGCATGACACTGAAACAACAAACTATACAGAAAGGACGAATTTCAAAGAAACAATTGGGCATAACTTTTGAACTAATTGGAATTTGGACAAGCGCCATACATATTCTTGATCAGCGTTGAATTCTGTGCAAGAAAAACTAAGTTCGGTGAGAATTGGCCGGTGTTTTAAAATCGGTCAGTAAGTTAACTTTCAAGCCAATTTGGTCGGTTTTTTCAAAGTTTTTCATTTTTAAAAAACAGTTGCATGAGTTTCGTGAAACGGAGACCATATTTAGATTCCTGGTCGAATTTCGAGGGAAATGGGTCACTTTGGTAAGTTTCTAGGGTAAAAAAAACAAATTTGCTGTGGGCATGACACTGAAACAAACTATACAGAGTGGTCGAATTTCAAAGAAACAATTGGGCATAACTTCTGAACTAATTGGAATTTTGACAAGCGCTATACATGTTCTTGATCACCGTTGAATTCTGTGCAAGGAAAACTAAGTTCGGTGAGAATTGGCCGGTGTTTTGTGTAAATCGGTGGGTAAGTTGGCTTCGCGCCAATAGGTCGGTTTTTCAAAAATGTGTTTCATTTTAAAAAAAAAAAAGTTAGTAGTAATTTCGTGAAACGGAGACCAGATTTAGATTCCTGGTCGAATTTCGAGGGAAATGGGTCACTTTGGTAAGTTTCTAGGGTAAAAAAAACAAAATTGCTGTGGGCATGTTACTGAAACAAACTATACAGAGTGGACGAATTTCAAAGAAACAATTGCGCATAACTTCTGAACTAATTGGAATTTGTATAAGCGCCATACATATTCATGATCAGCGTTGAATTCTGTGCAAGAAAAACTAAGTTCGGTGAGAATTGGCCGGTGTTTTAAAAATCGACGGTAAGTTGGATTTCAAGCCACAAATAGGGTTTGTTTTTCTGCTGTTTCATTTTAAAAACAGTTATAGTAATTTCGTGAAAACGGAGATCATATATAGATTCCTGGTCGAATTTCGGGAGGAAATGGGTCACTTTTGGTAAGTTTCCTCGGGAAAATAAAAAATAGTGGTGGGCATGTCTTGAAACAGACTATTGAAAGAGGGTATGAATTTCAAAGAAACAAAATGGGCATAACTTTTGAACTAATTACCGGTCAAGCGCCATACATATTCGTGATCAGCGTTGAATTCTGTGCAAGAAAAACTAAGTTTGGTAAGAATTGGAGGAAGACAAAAAAATGACCGAAACGCACGGAAAAGAGAAATCCGTTGCAATTAAGCCCATTTGAAAGACGAACGCTTCAAAAAGGATTATAAAGCAATTAAAATTGTTTTACTTTTTTTATCCGTGTTTTTCTGATATTTGTCATAGAAATGCATTACCAAAGTGCAATAACTCGAGTTCTAATAATCGCAGGGTAATGTTTTAAAAGTCTTTGGGTCAGGGGCGAACTCTCATTCGAATGACACCCGGTTTTTAAAATCGGTCAGTAAGTTAACTTTCGCTTCAATTTGGTCGGTTTTTCAAAGTTTTCATTTTTAAAAACAGTTACATGAGTTTCAGAAACGGAGACCATATTTAGACTCCTGGTCGAATTTCGAGGAAAATGGAATACCTTTGCAGAAAGTTTCGTGTAAAAACAAATGAGCCGTGGGCATGACACTGGAAACAAACTATACAGAGGGACGAATTTCAAAGAAACAATTGGGCATAAACTTTTGAACTAATTGGAATTTCGACAAGCGCCATATATATTCGTGATCAGCGTTGAATTCTGTGCAAGAAAAACTAAGATAGGTGAGAATTGGCCGGTGTTTTAAAATCGGTCGGTAAGTTGGTTTAAGCCAAATAGGTTTTTTCGAAGGTTTCTTTTTAAAAAAAGTTATAGTAATTTCAGAAACGGAGACCATATTTAGATTCCCCGGGCGAATTTCGAGTAAAGGGGCACTTTGGTAAATTTTGGGTAAAATAAAAAAAAAATGGTGGGCATGTCTTTGAAACAGACTATTAAAAGAGGGATAATTTCAAAAAAAAAAGATACATAACTTTTGAACTAATTGGAATTTGGACAAGCGCCATACATATTCTTTTTATCCTTAACTGTGCAAGAAAAACTAAGTTCGGTGAGAATTGGCCGGGGTTTTTAAAAATTGGCGGTAAGTTGGCTTTCAAGCCAAATAGTTCGGTTTTTCAAGGTGTTTTATTTTAAAAAAGTTATAGTAATTTCGGGAAAAGGGGGACCATTTTTGATTCCTGGTCAATTTCGAGTGAAATGGGTCACTTTTTGGGAAACCGGGTAAAAAAAAAAAAATATTGGGGATCTCTTTGAAACAGACTTTTAAAGAGGGGGTAATTTTTAAAAAAAAAATGGGATAACTTTTTAAATAAATGAATTTCACAAGCGCCATACATATTCTTGATCGGTTGAATTCGAAGAAACCTAAGTTTGGTGAAATTTGGGTGGTTTTTTAAAAATCGGTGGAAGTTGGCTTTTAAGCCCAAAAAGGTCGGTTTTTTTAAGAAGGTGTTTCATTTTTAAAAAAATTTTAGTAATTTCGTGAAACGGGGACCATATTTAGATTCCGGGTTTAATTTCGAGGAAATGGGTCACTTTGGTAAGTTTCTCGGGAAAATAAAAAAAATTTGGGGGGATTTTTTTGAACATTGAAAGAGGGGTGAATTTCAAAAAAAACAAATGGGGATAACTTTTGAACTAATTGAATTTCGACAAGCGCCATACATATTCGTGATCAGCGTTGAATTCTGTGCAAGGAAAAAAATGTTCATGAAATTGGCCGGTGTTTTTAAAAAAATTTAGAAAACTTTTGCCCAAGGCGGTTTTTTAAAATTTTTC
>BMAV01018440.1:16456-55588 GCA_019973955.1 Trichonephila inaurata madagascariensis
CAAGCCACGGTCCGATACCTATACCACTCGGCTACCGCGGCCTTCTCTAAAGAAGGGATGACCATCGGGTTGTGGGTAAACCCCTTGAGTGCTTATAGGAGTTTAAAAAGATCTATATCATTCAAGGCGACGATTTCGGATCATGGGTAGTTTTTTTTAATTCTTTTTAATATTTAAGATTATAATTATTTGATAATATATTTCTAGTATGTATAGATATACCGTAAAATCCGTAATATAACGCGCACTTTTAGCACTAAAAATGATCGAAATTTACGGGTGCGCGTTATAGGCCGGGTATAAAAATGACAGCTTTAAAAATAAAAAAAAATAGAAGAGCATAAAAAAAAATTAGACTTCCACATAGATCAAAATACTATTTATTTAAGAGAAACGACATTCATCATGAACTTTAAGGGTTGTAATTCTATAGGAGTATACTATTTTTCCTTAAGCTTGGGATAATTCATCGAATAAATAACTTCAAAACATAAGAGCATTGCTCACACACATTTTGGGTTTCCTCGTAAAAAAGGAGGTGCACATACGGCGAATATACCTAAAAATTAAAAAAAAATCAGCTTGAAAGTATAGATACGCCGGATTTGGAAACCTCTATTCTAAAACTTCATGAATATCTCTGGTGTAACTCTACAGCGACTTTAATTCGAATCAACCAACAAACTAGACAAAAGTACTAAACTCATATTTTTTGCCCAAAATGTTCCATAAAAAAGCGCATTTTGTTATTGCATATAACTAAGCATAATACTTAACTGTATGTGAAAATGGAAGATTCTTATTTTAATATTCAATTTTAAAGTTTTCACGAAAATTTTATTTCATAATTATGGAACACAAAACCCCTAAATGTTTTCTTTTTATAAGTACACTTCATTATTGGTATGTGCGTCTAAATAACTGCGCATGCTTTTCACTATGTTCCTCATTTCTGACGACACGACAACGGAGCTGGATAATTCATTTCATTTTCTTCATCGGAATCTGCTTCTATAATATTTTTTGTGCTTTGAAAAAACTCCGAAATGTCTTTGCCATAATTGGGGCTGAACACACGTTGTCATCTACTGAGCAGAATTCTTCCAATTATACAGCAGATCAGTCCAATGATACAATAGGACAAACCAATAATACAGTAGGACAATCCAATAATAAAGAAACTTTCTCCAACTTCGGCTGATGTTTTCCGTAATTTGTTCATTTCCAGACCGGAAATTTTCTCCTGTAAGGAGATTTTAATTTCGTGTTAAGAGAAAAGAAATGGATGAAAATGTAAAGTAGTTTATTGGTACCGTTGTATTATTTCGTGCTAACAGATATTTCGTTTTAAGCGTTTTCACGTTAAACGTAGTCACCTATCCGGTATAGTGGTTAGCGACGCTGACTGCTGTGCCGTTAGAACTGGGTTCGAATCCCGGAGAAGACATGGATGTTTGTAAATATATAGTGCCTTCGTGGCATGGGGGTCCTTTAAATAGCCGTTGAGCCGCAAGTCCACTCGTGAGGTTGGTGGAAGGGAAAGAGAGGTGGGAGGCCCCTGACCACCCCCAGGGTGTTCTCCCTCTAAATTGGGGTGAAACCGAGTTAAATCGTTCTGTCACCTGTATGGTGCTCAAAGCTACGGATAACGACAGGCGTCACTTAGCCCTTTACCATGATAAATTTCGTGGGCCTCGATCTGGCCTTTGCCGATTAGGTGGCATTAGCAATAACAACAACGTTAAACGTATTTCACTGTATATGTACACACAATTTGAAGCATGATGTAATATTAAGTCTTGCACTACAGTGGTAAAGAGATAACATCGCTTTTTGGTATTATCTTTCTTAATTTCATTTCTTCTCAAGCAACAAATTACACATTGCCTTTCCTATAGAGTTCTTTTTATCGAATATTTTCAAGAATCTGAATTTCTCTGCTATCACTAAAAATACCCACCTTCACCACAAAAAAAATCCCGAATGTGAGGTATTTCAGTACTATGGACAAATTGTGTCTTAAAAACACTAGAACTACTACTACTAAACCAATCTTAAAAACACTTATAATCTCACTCTATAAAGATAAAAATATGTACAAATCAAAGAAAGGAAGAAGATATCACACACACACACACAGTGCCCTTATGGCGTACGGGCAAACCGATCGTGGCCAACTTTCGGTAGCCCGTACGGTGTACGAGCAAACTATTAAAGGGGTCAAAGATTGTTCGAAGTTTTCTAATTTTTCTCTCTTCATTCCAGTACTTAAGGTATCCGACTACGTTCGGAACGGTGATTTTGCAAAAGCGCGTAAATGGATAATATTTATGATATTTAGTGTCACTTAGATTAGAATACATGTATACAATTGTTTTAAGGACATTATGACAAAAAAAATTATTTAAATACAATATTTCGGCAAAAAATTAACTTAGAATAACCATTTTTCCAAATGTTCTCCTTTCATAAAAAATGCTTCTATTGTATTAATATTTTGCCTGTATTCAGCTCAGATCTCTCTACAGAGGCTCAACTAGAATTTTTGAAATGCATAACTCGAAAGTCGGTTTATCCATGTTTTACGAAAACAGAAGGGAGAAATTTTAAGAAAATACGCCGATAATTATTTCAAATGGTTGTAACTCTGAAAATAATTTGAATTTTTCAAAAATCATAGTTGAGCCTCTCTACAGAGGTCTGAGCTATATACTGGCAAAATATTAATACAATAGAAGCATTTTTTACAAAAGGAGAACATTTGGAAAAATGGTTATTCTAAGTTAATTTTTTGCCAAAATATTGTATTTAAATAATTTTTTTTGTCAAAATGTCCTTAAAACAATTGTATACATGTATTCTAATCTAAGTGACACTAAATATCATGAAAATGATCCATTTATGCGCTTTTTTAAAATCATGGTTCCGAACATAGTCGGATACCTTAATCGAGTGTTGCTCTGGCACTTAATATATTTTTAAAGATACAATGATTTGCAGTTTTTCACTCACCGTAAACATGTGGGCGTCGAGTAGTTTTAATACTTTGTATTCACATAGCGTACCTCGACCCCTTTCAGTGACATGAATGCAGTGTAACACACTGCTGCTGCTTGTAAAAGACTACATTTTTGGTGGTTAAAAATTCCATTTTAAAATTCCAGCCAGTTTCATTTTAAACTTACCGGTTTCTGGGTGAAACCGGTCAGTGTACGACACAAATGTTTTGTCATCTGTCTGCCCTTATCATGACATGAAAATATCCCAATTAAAGTTTTCGACGGATTGTCTTGATATGAAACATCAATTTGTAATCAAGGGTTTAAGCAAATAAAATAAAAAAAATATGAAAGGTGGGATGTTCCGATTTCTATAATGCAAAAGTTTCTTTGAGAGAGAGAGAGAGTTGTAACGAGGTTTCGCTCAAACCATTTTTCTTAACGAACCTCTAAAGTAGCTTTAAAATCAATGTTTGATATGGGAATCTCACTCCCCTGGAGAGGAACCATGATGGATGGATTTGAACATTAATACAGTTGAACCTCCATATTACGAACCTCTATATTGCGAATTTTTTCTATATAACGAACTTTTTCCTGGAACCAAGAACATTCCACGATTTTCTTCGTAAAATAACCTCTCCATAGCAAAGTGCATTTTCTATATAACGAACTTTTTCTCTTATTATTCAATTTTTTTTTCTCTATATTCTTGAAGTATTTCTGGACATTTTAAGTTATTCTCTCTTATAACATATTTTATGGGGGTCACAAATCTTGAACTGGTTTTATTAGGTGCCTAACTCCCCGAAAGCAGTAGAATTCTGGGTGTTTCATCCAAGAAGTGCAGCTTTTAACCCTCATTGTCCAGTTCAGTAGAAACTTCTTCGATATCCCCTTGCACCTTCATCGGAGTTGTCTCGTGTCCCCGTGTCCTTGAGTAGTGTTCATTGATCAGTCGTACTGCTAACTTCGCTTCTTGGAGCTCGAAAACGTCAAAACATAAATGCTTGAGCTTCAAAGAAAAAAATTTAATTCTTCAGGAAGTGGATAAAGGTGTCAAGAAACTTGCCTTGTAGTCTTTCTTTCTTTTTTCCCCCTTTTAATAAGTAAGATGTATAAAATAAATATATATATTAATTTACAAAAAGCTGAGAATAATTACTGTATTTTAATACATAGTGTTTATGAGTTTAAAATGTGTTTTATGTTGTTTATAAAGAAAATTGAAAGATGAGCCTCTATATAACGAATTTTCCATATAACGAACTTTTTTTCGGGATTTAGCAAGTTCGTTATATAGAAGTCCGACTGTATTTAAGTAGAAGTATAAGGGGTGAAAGGGAGGATAAATGAAAGGTTGAGTGATATAAAATTTAAATATCGTCAGAACTGATCCTAGGGCAGGGATGGCGAACCAATGGCACGCGTGCCATTGATGGCACGCGACACAATATTTTTGCGCACGCCACTGATAAAAACGGTTTGTATTTTAATTCAAAATAACAAAGTACAGTATGAAGTATTACGAACTAACGCGATTGGTCGATTGCAGTTTTCAGAGAGTTTTCTCAGTTCAAAGAATTATCGAAAACGCTCAAGTTTTCTATGTACCATGATGTGATTTCATTTAAAAAAAATGAACTTCTCCCAGTTGGATTGGTTGGAAATTGAAAAACTTGAAATGCAACTAAATGAGTCTAGTTTAGTCTAACAACTAAATCAATCTAGTTTAATATGGATTCAAAATTTTATTAAAACAAGGAAAAAGTTGGAAATGATTGAAACCGAAAGATTATAACAGGCAATATAAGTAAAAATGTTAGTAATGAAGTTTTGGAAACTTGTAACTCTATTTCAGACGCATTTAACTGCTTGAAAAAGCTGGACCATGCTATTTTAACCATATTTTCATGTACCAATGCCTGCGAATCATTATTTTCAGAGATAAATAATATTAAATAATCGTGTAGAAACCGTTTGGCAGATGACTCCAATTCAGCAGGCATTCTGCTAAAAGTAACATCTTAGAATCCTAATATGAGTTATTTTTTTGTCATCTAATCTCTTTGCAACATGGAAATCACGCTAATGTTACTTTATGTAATTTGAATTACACGTATATAAATAAAACATTTACTACTATTAAGTACGCAATGTATTTTTCCGTAGCAAATAAAGCGTTTTGAGTTGTTAGTATTTAATTTTGTTATTTCCCCAATAAACAAAAGTCAAAATTATTTGACGCGGCACGTCTATACCTCATTGAATGTTTCTTTAGAAAAAAATGGCACGATAATCCATAAAGGTTCGCCACCCCTGTCCTAGGTTATCGACCGCTCGCGTGCAAAAACCTAATATGCCGCCCTTCTAGAGAATTTTTCATATTTTCAGTAACAATTGATGTTGACGTAATAAACTAATCTACCTGAATAAGAGTGAAAAGTAAAGCATTAACAAAAGTGTAAAAAAACTCAAATCATTTATTTTCTTTATTTTGTATATCTAAATTGTAAGAGTATTATTCAATTGAAAACTTTTAATTTCTCCAAATGCATATCGAATTTATACACTCCTATGTCTTAGGTAATATCAACCATAATAGACATTTTCGTAAAAAAAACTTTTGCAAAAATCCTCTTTGAGACGCTGAACAAATCATCGATCCACAGTTTGTTGATAAGCAAGAAAACCTTTTCTATTGCGGTATTGCCGGCTCCGCCACGAATTTTGCTACCAAATGAAGGATGTATGTAAAAAGTAGACAGTAATGGACATTAGAACAACTCACTAGGCACTAACATTCTATTCATCTTAAACTGTGCTATTGGAACTTATTTTGATATTTCAAGAACTATTTAAAATTCAGAATATTTATTTGAGTTAGTTTTATTTTGAGAAATTCGTTAAATTTTTGATCGATTGATAGAATTACATGCAGCCGCCCGCACGCGCCACACACCTGCTGGGATCAGCCCTGTGGATATCGTTATCAAAATGTTACTGAGATCAAATCAAACTTAGAAGAGATTCAGAACAAGGAATCAGTTCTCGTCGTTCGAAGTTTCCTCCTTAGAGATTGTTTGTTTGACTAATTTTTATTTTCGTCGCATTCCCCGAATGAACATGAGGAAGACACACTAAAGAAGAAACTCGTAATTTTAAACTACAGTCAAGTGACGAGGACGATACCGGAGCTGGCACCCTTTCTCTACACCATCTTGGGAGGACTTTGAGCCTTGTCAGAATTAATGAGCATCAACCCCTACATACAGCGCGTCTTCAGTGGTGATAGGACTAGAACTCTTGACAATGCCGGTCAAGAATTCGCAGCAATGATCACTCGATTATAGTGGCACGTTTGAAGGTCGCAAAATAAGTATATATAAATCATATAAAAAATTCTATAAATAAATATTATTGAAACTGCTCCACATATATAATTTATTTTTATATTAATTATTCGAAGATTGAATAAATTGGTTATGAATAAGTCCGTTATTAATTGAGTAAATTTGCCCCTTACTACATACGAAGATCACTCGTCACAAATGCGTTATTCCATTACTTTAAAGGGGTAATAGTGATCCACCTGTAGTACAGTGTGGAAACTGGGATAATGTGAAGCATTGGCTCAGATGTCGTTTACTTACAAAATCTTTTGTGAACAGTTATCATGTAATCCTGCAATGAATTTACTGAAATCAAACTAAAATCGAAAAGCATAATATTAAGATAGTGCGTACATTTTGCTAAGCTATCTATATATTAGCAGTATTATCGAAAAGAAGTAGCTATACTTTATATTAAGGTATCCGAATACGTTCGGAACCGTGATTTTGCAAAAGTGCATAAATGGATAATTTTCATGATATTTAGTGTCACTTAGATTAGAATCCATGTATACAATTTTTAAGGACATTTTGACAAAAAAAATTATTTAAATACAATATTTTGGCAAAAAATTAACTTAGAATAATTTTTTTTCAAAATGTTCTCTTTTTGTGAAAAATGCTTCTATTATAATAATACTTTGCCTGCATATAGCTCAGATCTCTCTACAGAGGCTCAACTAGAATTTTTGAAATATATAACTTAGAAGTGGGTTTATCCATATTTTACGACAACAGAGGGGAGCAATTTTTAGAAAAAAAACGCCGATAATTATTTCAATGGGCTGTAACTCTGAAAATAATGTGAATTTTTCTAAAACCATAGTTGAGCCTCTGTAAAGAGGTCTGAGCTATATACAGGCAAAATATTATTAGAATAGAAGCATTTTTCCCAAAAGGAGAACATTTTGAAAAAATATTATTCTAAGTTAATTTTTTGCCAAAATATTGTATTTAAATAATTTTGTTTTATCAAAATGTCCTTAAAATAATTTTATACATGTAGTCTAATCTAAGTGATACTAAATATCATGAAAATTATCCATTTATGCTCTTTTTTAAAATCACACACAGTTTCGAACAGTAGTCGGATACCTTAAATAAAGAAAAATGGGGGAGAGAATGTTACACTTTTATAATTATTAAATAAATCAAAAATTATAGTAGAGTCAACTTTTACAATACAGTTCCAGTTGAATATATGTAAAATGTAATGTTTATATACAATGAATGTGCAATGACAAAGAACAATCGCTAAAGGTTGAATACAAAAATTTTATAACATTACATCTATTAAATTGAATCTAATAAATTTTAAGGTAAATACAAAAAAAAGCTAAGATTGTTAATGAAAATTCGACAGTTATCTTTCATATGCTCTACAAAAATAAAATAAATTCTTTGATTGCCTGTTTGTTTTCACATTCAACGATAATGCTTCATACATTATATTCTACTCTTATAAACTTTAACCATTGTTTTTAAGTCTGTTATAGCATTTTAAACACATTTTAGACTCAACTTGGGGTTTAACAGAACAGAATTTAAATTTTATTAAATAACTGGAAGGCTGTGCTTTTAAACTTTACATAAAATAATTCAATAGCTGCTGTTTATGATGTAAAACAAAGAGATAAGTAGTTATAGCTTTTTAAATACGATTAAAAGAGGAAATCGGACAATTATTTATTGATTCCTAAAAGTTTGAATTATTCACAAAAGGAAGTGAATCTTTGTTTTTAATTTTAGAAATGGGATATCGCTTTCTTACCCAAACTAATTTGCGGAAGGAAGTACCGTAACCATACGTCCCATTATAAAAGGGGCAGTCCCGTTTTTAGATAGCTTGTTCGGAATTCCCCCAAAACAGTTAAAAAGTCTTCTGCTTCTAGTAAGAAAAGATAAGTAATTCAAAAAAGTAAATAAAGATAAATAAATAAAGCGCCAAAAAGTAAATAAATAAAATTTCCAACAGTAGTATCTGGTACCTCGGCTATGGCAATCATTTTAATATTTCATTACAAAAACATTAAAAATAAACTATGGACTAAATTCATGATGGTCACATGATAACGGCAATCACGTGTTTCCCATCGATTGAAAATTGACATACTAAGTTGTTCAACTTGCAAAGCTTAGATAACATTTAAAATTTGATGTTTGGATAAAGAGTTCACGTGTTAAAATTCTTCAAACAGTTTTCAAAATTTAAAAAAAAAAAAACATTATACGAATACATTTAAATTAATTGCATTTTGTTTAACTATGTGCATTATTATATCAGTGACAAATATGTACTTTCTAAAAGAAAGTTCCTGCAAAAAGCAAATGTTGGCAACAGTGAAGCACATGAACTAATTCGCTGGAAACGCGTGATTATATTTATGATATAATTATGACGTCGCATTAATTTATGAACAGATTGGCCAAAAACACGTGGCTCAGTTATCATGTGACTAATGACATCACATGAATTTAGTCCAATTATGGAAAATGCCTTTTCGTCAAAACGAATACATAAATTATTATCTAAAAATTTTAATAGAAGTGGCGGGGGGGGGGGGGGGGGGGAGGGGCGGAGTAGGAAGGAATTAAAAATTTCAAGGGAAGAAAATCAGAACATTTATTTTGATAACAAACGTTTAATTAGAACAGAACAAATATTCATTTTAACGTATTTCTACCTGCTTTTTCTTTAAAAAACATTTTTAAAAAGTATGATAAAATTTGCTTTTTTTAAAAAAAAATATATAATAAATAATTTTATTTAGTTATTAATTCCTGTGTGCCCCAGTGGCGCACACAGGAATTTTTCAAGGGGAGGTCGAAAATCCACCATTCTTGTATCATATGCCACTACGCCTCCAAACATATTCTTTTGATTTTATCGACACTGTCGGGAACAAAAAAAACCATAAAAAAAATAATAAATTATTGAATAAATAATTAGCATTAATTAATAAAATGAAGTATAATTAATTATTTAACGTTCTATTTACATAGGGTTCCAATTAATCGGGGGAAAAACAAGGGTTTTTAAGGGGGTTGGGGCTTCCGAACACTTTCTTAACCCCCTTTGTGTGAGCCCTTGGATGCCCCCCCCCCCACCACCTGTCTTTAAAAGGGGAAAATAAAGAGTCATATTAGGTATAAGGAGATAAAAAAAAAAGATGTATAAAAATTCAAAGCATACATCATCGGGAAAAAAGTGACACATCATGTGATTTACAAAAGCAATATCTGAAATGAAGAGAATCGGTGAATCAGAAATATAAAAACCAATTCAGTGTTTCCTAAATGCAATTTATACTCATTCCCTATTTATTTTGTTTTCTTTTACTTTTCTTCGCATACAACTATCCATCCTATTTTATTTTTCAGCCGAGCGCGGGCGACAAGCCGTCTGAGAGCTCCGCTGCCGGCAGAACCTGGCTGTAGCGGCGGTCACGTGCCTTCGCACACACGCACTCATACCTGAATGCATTCGAATGGAATGCGCATGCCCTGGGGCAGGCGCATTTGCCAGGGAAACATTCTCTCCTGAGAGCCTCTCGTGTTTCTTGATTCAACGATAGGAAGAAAAAGCATTCTTTGTGAGACGGGGGAGAGAGAAGACGAGAAAGTAATGTTTAATAGCGCTTTGTATTGTACAGTTTACAAGAGCAGATGGTTCTTGTAGATTATATTTTGAGAAGGCATTTCGTTTTGCGGAAAATGCTTTTTTTGCTTCCCTTTTGTTGGGATTGGGTGTCTCAATAAAGCGTTTGCTTGCGAAGAAGTCTACTTTTCAGGGTCATAAATAATAAAAAAAAGCGGTCGAGGAAAATGTTGTAGAAAGATTGGAGTTTCTCCCCCATCTTTTTTCGGTTGAGTTTAAAGGTGAATATAAAAAGAAATATGCTTTTTAAGTTGCCGAAATTTTTGAGCGGTTATGCGGTGTGAATTTTTATAGTTATTCAAATGAAGTGGGCATCGTGATGATAAAATGATGAAAGCGTTTAAGAAGTTGTGCTATTTTTTAGAATAAATAATAAATTAAAAATAATTGCGAATATATATTGTAGATGTCTATTCTGAATAAATAAAATGTTATATCAAAATCTCTGTAAAATTTGTAACATATGCAAAAATATTGTTTCTATATGTATATTAAACTTAATAAATGTTCTGGCAACATAATGTGAAGTTTGCAGAAATATTGTAATGAATATTCCACAAATGTAATTAAATAAGACATTTCTTTCTTTCTTTCTTTTTTTAAGAAATGATTGAGATAAAATTGCACAGAAGTATTTCAATTAAATTTTGGTGAGATACTTTAGTATTTAAAAAATTAAATAAAGTATGGCCAAAGCATTGTTATGAAGTATTTAAAAAATAGTTCAATTATGTATATTTTGCAATTTTTAATAATATTTTGAAAGTATTACTGTGAAATGTTGAACGGATGCTAAAATAAGGTGTTTGATGAAACAATTTATTACAGTTTTGAGATATTACAGATTTTAATGGGATATAGCGGAAATTAAAAAAAAATATTCTTTTTAAAAATATCTAATAAGAGCACGACTAAAATAACACAGGAGTATTTTTAATTGAAAAATGATTATTTCTCTGCATAATTTTTTTTTTCGAAACAGTAGTATGGTATGAATTATATAAAATAAAGGAGAAAAGCGACACACACACACACACTCATCACGATATCTTTTAAACTATTAAGCCTACAGTCTTGAAATTTGGTACACAGATTCCTTTCATGCAGTAGAGATCCACTACAAAAAGGGTTTTGTGAAAATTGTCCCTCAAGTGGCGTTTCGGTGGTTTAAGGGCCGTAATAGATAAATATTTCCGTTTTTAATATATTAGACTCGTGGTGTGGTAGTTGCGGACGTGATATTTGCGGACACATTTCCCCTCCCCCCATCTTAGAACAGATAAAAGAGTGCAGATAAATAAGGAAATAAATACTTTTAAAAATCACAAAAAAATTTAAAACAGTATTTTAAGTGGCAAATCTCTTTCACTGGGATAACGTTTTTTTTTCTTAACCCGAAGTTTTTTGTTTTTACACTCGATTATCGAATTACAAGGATAAATACATTTTTGCCAATCAAATTTAGTTATTTATATTGAATTGTTAAGATGTTATTGTTTGAATGCATTTTAAACATAGCGAAATGTAATAAAAATAAAAACTTTCAGAGAAATATTTAAAAATTAATAGTAAGTAACAGTATAATGAAGGGTGTGGACAAATTTCAGGGATTTGTATTTTAGAGTCAAATAAATATTAGAACATGTGCAATTACCATAAAATTGATTAGTTTCATTAATCTAAGTAAAGATAAATACTAAAAGTAAAGTATATAAAACAGATAAAAGTAAATAAAAGAAAATAAATGCAAGTAAATAAATACTAACTAACCTTTATTATAAAGGCATAAATATCATTTACCATTGGTCTTACCTAATTACAAAACTTACAAGATTTTAGACATTTTTCTAAATTGTTTGATGTTTCGAATTCTTTTATGATGTTTTCAGTTCTTTCATCCAGTTTTACATTTGCCACTTAAAATACTGTTTTAAATTATATTTGTGATTTTTAAAAGTATTTATTTCCTTATTTATCTGCACCCTTTATCTGTTCTAAGATTGGGGGATGTGTCCGCAACTACCACGCAACCATTAGACTTACCTGCTTGAAAATTGGTCCGCATGTTCCTTTCATAGAGTAAATATGTTACAAAATGGACTTTGCGAAAATCGACCTTCCCTCCCCCCAAGGGGAGTTGAGGGGTCAAGGGAAGTAATAGACAAAAATTCCTGTTTTTGAATTGTTAGATCCACATACTTAAAATTTGTCAAGCATGTTTCTTTTGTTGAATAGAGATCCATTAGAGATGGATTTTAAGGAAATTGACTCCTAGGGGGCGCGGGAGTTACAGGGGCGTATTGACAAAAAAATTCCAGTTTTCGAACTACTCGGACTGTGTAATAATGAAATTTGGTTTGCCTGTTTCTTTTGTTGAATTGTATTCCTCTAAGAACGATTCTTTTGGAAATCGACTCGCAACGGGATTCCACAGCGTATTGAAAATAAGAGTTCCGTTTTCACTCTGTTAGGTTTAGACTTGAAATTTGGCACGTATGTTTATTTTACGGAGTAGAGATCCACTGTGAAAATATTGGTTTTGCGGAAATCCGCTTGGTTATTGGGTTACGCGAGAGTGCAAAAATTCATTCTACTTCAATTGTAGAGATTATTAGAAAATATTAATTAGAAGTTCTGTCCTTTTTAAATCAAGAGGCGAGAGTTACAAGTATATTTTTCAATATCGAATTCTTAATGCTAGGACTTAGATATCAATAATTTATATGTACTATATAAATAGCATATATTTATGCAACACCACGAAATATCTAGTGAAGCTAGTGAATTATAAACTTTTATTGTTATTTATGTATTTTTAATTATTTTAGTTTTTAATATATATATATATAGTTTTTTTTTTCAATGCATTTTAATCACTAGTAAAATATATGCAGCTAATGCTTAGTGCCCAGTTTGATAATTTTGAGAAAGAAGTATTTTTTTAACAGGGCAAAGTATTTACTACTTGATAAAAATATTTATTCTATAAACAATACATATTCTATATAACAATTTGTTTGTAAAAAAATAACGTGTATTTTGCGAGAGATTTGATAAAAAAACTTTTACAACAAAATCTTTTAAAGAATCGTGCTTAATATATTTAATTACTTTTTAAAAACTAAAAATATTGAATATTGGCAGTTCAAATTTTACTACGATTTAAAAACAAATATAAATAAATAATTACTTTTGCTAAATTTTGTTCATAAGAGGAGAAACAAAAATTACAATTTCCAAATAATAAATCCCGATTTATACCAAATTTCATATTTAAACTCTGTATTTTATCATAATGAAATTTTTCTTAAAAACTGTAATTTTAATTCATTGTGTGTGTGTGTGATGCCTATCACAAAATACAGCAATTGAAGTATTTATAAATCAAAACAGGAATTTCAGTAATGCAGTCTCAAACTTCTATATTTACAAATTTTCGTTGTAAAATTGAGAGTTTTAATATATTTTATCAAAATTAATTAAATCAGGTGTCTCTTATAGGTTTAGAACTGAAATATAAAGAATTTCACATTAAAATATCGAGGTTTAAAGGCAACATTAATAGAATGTTGCCACTAAATGAAAACGAAATAGTTTTAAAAAGACCCATGGAAATAGTTAATATGCTGAAAAATAGAACTTATAAATTCAAATAATTATCTTAAAAATTGATTTTTCTTATAAATGAAAATATTTAATGAAATAATTAAAATTTCTAGCTATTTAATTTTTTTATTGTTACATAAAAAAAAGTACAAACTTCATTACTATTAAGCCGCTAAAAAGAATAGTCTTGAATGACAATTTTTATAAAAACAATACATAATTTATTCCGCTTTCAAGTAGTCAGCAAAAATACTCTAATAAAATTTTAATTAAAATCTGCTAATCACAAAATATAATAATTATCAAATAAATTTAATATCTTACAAAAATAACGAGTGAAAGAATTCTCAATTCTGTTATGAAATTTTCATAAAGGAATACATAAAATTTTATTTTAATCCAACGACTTAACTGTTTATAGAGTAGGGGTGTCAAACTCGCTTCCCGCAACGTACATTTTTGCAGCCAGGCCAATATATCGACATATATTAATCTATATATATATATAAATGGATGTTTGTATATATGACCCATTTGCACTCCAACACCATTCAACCGATCACTATGAAAATTGGCATGCAAATGTATTTTTTTGTGGAGAAGATTTATGTACTACCTTCTTTGCTTCAGCTCCTCACCAGGTGGCGCTACAGTATATCAACTTTTGCACCGTTCCATCAATCGTCAAGTTGTCAACAGGGTCCCCAAAAATGATGCCAACTTGGCTCTATCGCCACCATTTCGCTATGTTTCCATTGAATCGCCATTATATTGTAAGGAATGGCGTTGCTTGCGAATATTACAATATTAACATAAAATAAATACAACAGAAAGTAATATTAACGTGTGACACATCCTCCAGATATAAATTATTTTAAGCATTCATTACTCAAAATTTCAAACAATGTGTTACTTTTACTGAGCAGAGATCATTTTAGGAAGGTGTTTTCAGAAATCGACCTACAAGGAAGTTACGGGGGTGTTATAAATTTTTAAAAAAGTCCTTTTTGTTAGCTATAGATCTGCTGACTTAAATTGTAACAAATATAGGTGGGTTTTTTTTTTGTTCAGCTGAGATATTAAAAAAGCTTTTTTTTTTCTCGTGTGTTAAATTTGCAATTCACTTAAAATTAACTCATTAAAAACTTCTTTATCCTTCCTGTATTGCTTAATTTTTCAATTCACCCATGTGAAGAACGGGGATACCAGCTAGTACACAATAAAATAACAAACCGACGCAAATAAAAAGAAGATAGGTAGAGAGAGAGAATTCGTTAATTCTTTTTCTTTGTTCTTATTAAATTAAATGCGTACATTTATTTCGAACATATTTATTAATTTTTTTTAATCGTTAAAAACATGCTGCTTTCAACAATATAAAATAGATCTTGCGGCCCGTAGTATCATATGAGTTTGACACGCCTGGTTTAAAGTATGATCGCCTGTCATCCTTTTAGTAGCTCCCTTTTTAAAATAATAACGCGACACTAAATTATATATTATTTAGGTTTATATACATAAGCATTAATCACATGAATAACGCTTCAATAAGGCATAATAATTCAAAAACCCGTCAAAAGATGTTTCGACATTAAATTTGTCAACGACTAATAGCCCATTGAGCAATTATAGTAAAAATTCTAAGCATGTTGATTTCGCTATAATCAATTCAAGATTCTTCAACTAATTTTTAGACCGAAATTACGAACAGAAAGAGCGGATGATAAATACATGGGGAGGAGCTAACAAATGATTTAAAAACACGTAATCTATCATTTCCCTGACAACCCAAGCAGCCTTGGCTCGAGCAAAAACTCAAAATCATCCTATCAAGGCATCATTTATAAAAGCTACCAGCTGAACCCTTTTCGAAAGTTCACCAAACAAATAAGGTCTCGTAAAAACAATTTGTGCAAGGAGTCGGGAATAACAACGAAGCGTAACGAATGGTCTCATCTACTGTAACTGACAGAAGGCCATGCTTAAGCCTCCAGCACCCAAAGTTTTGCCCGGAGCCATCCAGAAAAAAAGTAATATAAGTAAGGAAAGAGAGGCTCACGTTAACCCCCTCCAGAACTTATCATAAGTTCTGAAACAAGAACGAGCTGCAAACGATTCTAATGCATTTTTTCCATCATGAGATGTGAATGTTCGTAATGGAAACGGTTGCATTATCGTTCGGACGCAGTGCTGTACGTTTTGGGAATAATTCGTATGTAGGCTTCGTACAGAACGATTTGTAGAGCTGGATGTTAATTAATTTTAGAGCAGCCGTGTTTGTGGTGAGTAATTATATCGCCAACAGTTGCAGGTGTGATTTGTTCAGCGTGAAATTTATGATGCATTAAATACGGTTGTGTGTGTGCGGTGAGGAATTCTGCGACTTCGGAATGAAATTTTTTTATTTTTATTTTATGCAATGTAGAGAATGTTTACAGGGAAATAAATTAGATTTTATCAGTGCATGTTTTCTAAAGGGAAATCAAAACAAAAAGTATTATTGATTTTTTTGAAAAAAAATTATACAGACATATTTTATTTAAAATTAATTATATAAATATAAAGAATAGAAACGGCTTTTTTTCAGTTTTAATGCCAAAGTTATATATGTTCGTCGCCCTGTTTACATTTTTGGAGTAATATTTGTGAAAAGGATTCGTGGAAAATAACTAATGATTTATTTATAATTATGTAGAGTTATTTTTAAAGTTTATTTTGGCATTTTTTTTCAATTCCTACTATTAGTTCACATTCTCCCTATATATATTTATATATATATATATATCTTGTTCAAATTTTCAATCGTTTATAAAATAATTTCTATATTCATCTATTCAAGTTCAAATACATTTTTTTAAACTTGTAGTGGATGACACTTGATGTTAATAGAGTTTCAAATATTAATTCACGAATTAAATTAAAAAAATGAATAAATAGTAAAAAACAAAGATAATAGTCCAACAGAATATATAGAAAGAAAAATCGTTCTTTGTGTCCCTGTAGCGCAATGGATAGCGAGTTGAACTTCTAATCCAAAGATCGTGAATTCGAATCCCACCTGGGATGGCCTAATTTCTGAGAATGTGATTTCGTTTTTACTATACTATTTTATTTGAATAATAAAATTTTAATCAATGAATAAATAGCAACAAACAAAAAAAAGTAGACCAACACCATATTTAGAATGGAAATTTGCAAGGAAAATCGCTTTCTATTTAGTCACTTAATAGTGTGATTCTGTTATATGTATGTACATATTTATATTAATTATAACTATTTAACAAAAAGTGACTGAAATAAAATTTTTCTTTGTTGACCTTAGTAGGAATTGACTTAATTTTTTTTTTCTTTCTTATTTTACTTGTGTGTTATGAGTAGTTACATTTGCAGAGCAATAAATGTGATGAATCTGGGTTGCTTAAAAGTTAAATGGTTTCACTGTTTGTGTGAAAGTTGTCGCAAAGAATTCTGAAGTTTCGGAACATCATAACGAGATTTTTCCTTTTTGTTTGAATTAGCATTGAAATTGTTTACAGCGAAAATAAAAAAAATAAATCATTTCTTAGTTATTATAGGAGTTTCCATCCCATTTGCAGTCATTTACATATTTTTAAGTGATTACGATAGTTGAATGGTCATGTTCGCGATATTGATGTTGCCGAGGTCTTCATGTAGAGGGCCTGAGGCCTCCATCAAAGCTCAAAATCCTCAAGTTGGTATAGTGTGGAAGTTTGGAGAAGGGTGAATCCTTTCAGGTGTCATCCTCGTCACTTGAACATGCTTGAAAATCACGGGGACTGTTGTCAATTGTCCTCAAATCCTTATTTTTATTTAATTAAATAACTAATTTATAAACAATACTTTTATTGTAAAATCGTTCTGGTCTTAAAAATATTAATTTATTTGAGGAAAATATTTCATTCACAGAGACACATTGGTTGTCTGATAATATAAACAAACAATTTGGAAATCCTAAAATAATAAAACAATAACATTTTATTTCGATCTAAAGTTGTTTTTTTTTTAAAGTCGTCCTCTCATTTCTTAAGCTAACACAAAATTGATGAAATACTTTGGAATCTCCCTCAGTATGTATAATAGTTGAAAATTGGTTAAAGATATTTTATAGTTATAATTCTTTTCCAAAATGAGTTTTTGTAAAAAAAGTATTTTCTTTCACAAAAATTTAATTTTAGGTATGACAACACTCATTACAAAAATATTTATGCTTGCTAGGGGAATGGTTCAACTTTATTGCCTAGTGCAAAGAACTGGTACTCTAAATAGTATAAAAAAATATTAAGAAAGTTAAACCTTTCGATCACAGGTAATAACATCTTTTAATAGCCAATTTGGTTTTCTTTTTGTTGCAAACCAATCAAAAAAGATTGTACGCTATAAACTTATTTATTTTTGTTTTTACTTCAGAATTTTATCTAAATCTTTAGTCATTGAACTGCAGAAATTAATTTTTCTTTTAGGAAAAAGATTGAATTTTCTTACGAGCCACGAAAAATCAAACAATTTATTTAATATATATAGTAGCAAGAAAAGATAAAATATATTAATCACAATGTGAACCATATTTTTTTTCAGTTTAACTATTAATCCATACTCTATGAATAAATTCTACATAATTATGGGAACTCATGCCTCAAACCACTTATTATATATACTTCATATATTATTATTTTTATAACATGCTTTGCCATAAAATTTATCGCCCATTAAAAAAAGGAATTCGTCTAGACCGATAATATTAATAAAATATCACAATTCAGATACTAGTAGAGTTTAACTTTTACTATTCCATTTTACTAGAAAAAGAACAAAACTCACACATCATCTCACAGAAACAAACAAAAAAAATTCTCCGAGTTATGAAATCGGAATAAACAGGTGTCTAATGACTTTCTTGCAACTAAATATTATCAAATACCTCATGGCAGCACCTGCAATAAAACTAGTAAAGAATATCCTAAAGCGACATAGTTTAGATTGGTAAAGATAGTGAAAAATCTAGTTTGTTCACTAGGAACAGACAGGTGGAAAACGTTCGGTTTTTTTAACTATTCTACTGAAAACAGGTTTTCATGTCGCAATTCCGGGTGAAAAAATAATTAAAATGGCTTCTTAGTAACTTCTGAATAGTAAACAGTTTAATAATGAATTCAGAAAAGATGGAATACACATGTGGTCAATCTTTTTTAACAGAAATGATGTTATCACATAATTCTAGTTTATTTAATCTTGATTCCTGACTCCTCACGTAAACAATATTGTTAAACATGAGTCATGAAAAATACTTGTTAAATGCATAATCTTTTCAAAAGAATAAATAAAGACAAAATTTAAAGAAATGAAAGATGTAATGTAACGTTTCTAATTTAAAAAAATATTATGTACTATATTATTACGTAAAATATATCATTAGATTATTACATTAGAAATTTTAAAGAAAGAATATTCGTTTTACTTACGTAGAACATATTTCAATCCATCGTATTGGAAACAACAATAATAATATCCGTTTTAAAAAACTGGAATAATTTACTACTATGAAAAATATTATCAGAAAATTCGATTATAAAAACATTTTTTTGAGGGAAAATATCGTTTTCATTTTAATTTTTTGCCAGGATTTCGTGAATATAAATAGCTATTTTAATAAATAAATAATGTTTAAAGACAATTTGGAATAATATGTGAAATCGTATTATTAAAAAAAATTCCATTTTAAAAAAAAAAAAAAAAAATAGCATTATTATTCCATTTATAGAATTTTATTACCATATTTTTCGAAATAAATTTTGTAATAATTTTTTGTTTCGTAATGAAAAAAAAATAATAATAATTTATCGTCTGCGCTTCATGTTTATGTTTCCTCTCTTTTACCAAAATAAACTAGTTTTTCCTCTCGCTTTTCAAAAAATATTTCAACTTGTTTCTTTTAATAGCGTTAAGAAACTGCACAACACGGCTACGTAAAAATTTTACCGTTTCTTTGTCATCTGTAAAAATAATAAAATTAAATGTCAAATTATTATTCGAGAAATAGTTTTGAATGGAATAGAAATTTTTTATTTAATCGTTCAGCGATAAGTTGTTCCAGATAACACAGACACAAAAAAAGTTAAAAATATTCTTCGAAAATAGCTTGATAATATGAAAATACTAGTTGAAACTCTTATAGCAATTTATAAATTAGTTTACATGTTAACAAATTTGTGTACATCTTGAATTTTAGGCCTAGTTTTTTTTCTATTTATTGAAATGACATAGTATATGACATGAACTTTGACATAGTATACATAAAATAAAAATTACATTAAAATTATTTTCCTTTAATTTATATAACTTTTGCTTATTAATATAGAAAGTAACGCCATTTCATTGATTGATGCTTATGATAAAACGCTCATACTATTTTAACTTTTGCGCAACTGGTATAGACTTAAGAACGACTCGAAACGCATGAAAATGTCACCACATTTCTGATATATGCAACTGCCATGAAGCGTTGTGGTGTCTTAAAATATCATAAGAAAGCTATGTTGATAAAATACATTAATTAAATAAAAAAACTGTGTGGTATTGTTGTAACAGAATTAAACACTAGTCTTTATGTAATTAGCTTATGAAATGAAATAATACACTGCAAATAGGTGTGTGTATTTGCTCCCATTTTTTTTAAATTAGAAGAAATTATTTCTAAAAGATAATTATTGTCTGAAAAATGTAATTGGCTTTAACCTATTATTTAATTTTCCTGTCAATGACATGGTCTTGTAATAACAAATTGAAAAGGAGTTGAGCATTTAAAAAAAATTATCATTTTTCAACAACGGGTTAAATTTAACAAAGACCCCTCCCCCAAAGCCATGTCACTGGGGGGAGGGGAGAAGGGCACCATTACTTAAGCACCATTTTTTATAAACGTTTTCTTAATAACTGCACTATAAAATAATATTAAATTTATGTAATTAATTTTGTTATATTCTTTTAACTGACATATATATATACATTTAACTATTTCAAAAAAATCTCGTTTACACATAATTAATTTATTAACAGCAGCGTATATTGCGCATCATTTTTAGGATAAACATCTGGTTACATTTAAGTACTTGATCCTAAATGGCATGGATATAATTAGAATTCTGTAATATTTACTCCCAGAGCAACTGAAATTTTTAGAAAAAAAAGTTAATAGTTTCAATTTAAGAACAAGCTTTGTTTTTTTTTTCGAAGCCTTTTCTATGAAATCATCAAACGAAATCCTTTATTTTTTAACATCTTGATCTAAAACAATTGAATTTTATTGGTGCTTGCACCCCTATAAATCAGATTTTATTTATTCTAAAGTTGATATTATTTTTGAATTTCATATCATGTGGAACAACTGAATAAGTTTAGTTGTGAAAGTGTTCCAGTGGTCCCCAAATTTCTGCAGTTTGGTATTATTCTTTACCATTTTAACCAGCGGCGGAGCCCAAGTCACACACTACAACGCAAACACAACGTTTCCAGCCTACACCCCACTGATAAATTTTTCATTTTGTACTGGCAATTATTTTTTTTATAATTCATTACTCTAAATTAAAAAAGGGCAAACTATCGAACCCATGTCACTCCCCAAATTTTGAAAGACAGGAGATGTAGATCCCTACGGGGATCAGGTGCTCCAGACCACGATTCAACATCACCAGCGGCGAACACAGGTCTTTCTTATGGGTGGAAGGGGGTCGGTTACATTCTAGCTAGATAACACCTAGAACCAAGCGTAAGGAAATACAGAAGTGTAATCTTTACGGTAAAAATTAAATAGTTGTGGTCTATGGGGAAAGGGGGTTGAAGCGCCTTATGTACTCTTTCTCTCTCGAAGATTTCTCGATCAAAGTGCATTAGACATGTCACAAATTTTACATCCCTCTTCATGCTAAGTTTTTACACGGGCATGAATATGCGAAGAGTATGTCAAGAGATCTGCACATACCCCAAATCAACAGACAACTTAACCCATGGCATGCTCGTTAAAAATCGCACCTGCTACGCCATCCATCATAATATGCAACATCACTTGCCACTTCTGCGAGGGTGCAGCCCCAGCTGGTACAGGCCCACGAACCTCACCCCACACAAACGGAAAAACGGCGCGAAAATCGCTGGAACCCAGCCCAAAACATCCCCTCTCAAGAACTGGGAAAGACCACGCACCTCATTAGCATATCGTCCATCGCTCGTGCCTCCTTATTTAGTTAATTAAGCCAAACACCCTCCACATTTGCCTGATCTTAGTAGGCCAAAGAACTTCAGTTCACGGCCAAAAAAGAATAAAAAAGAATCCTGGCTAGGTGGTGGTAACGCCTCGGGACTAGGAGAGGTTACTTCCTGTCGCACCCCCCTACGCGCGGTATCTTACCTTCTTTCCTTATTATTTATTCCTACTTTCTGCTGCCTGGTGGGGTGTATTGGATAGTGGGTAGACCCCACCGTGAGGCGGATGTGCAGATTTTTGGCCTAATTGGTGCATATCGGAGGATCGGGGGCGATGTTAATTATCCCGGCGCCATGTGGTGAGAAATCCGATGTAAATTGCGGCTTTGTTTGGAAATTGCCTCTGTCTAATAGATGGGGTGGATTGGGTTGTGTGTAAACATGTGTGGGTGCATTAATTGAAATAGGTAAATTAATTCCTGCAAGACCACATTAATTATGTAAGACGGTTGTGGTTGATGATATGTTCTCCTCTCTGAGTAATTTATGTAGTGCAATTGTATTTTTTATTATTCATTATATCAATTTTAACCAACTAATTGGGTAAACACTCTTTCCTTCTTAATCCTGAAATGGAAGAAATCGAGGAACACAGCATCACTATTTAAATCTAAGGGCATGCAACGGATTGGATTTCATGTTGAAGTATGCTATTTCGATTTAAATTCAAAGGAGTTGAGATCAGGTTTTTAAAAAAATCGGAAACGGCAAACTAAAAAATATTGCATCAATGTTTTCTTTTCTGTACTTAAAAAAAAAGTTTCGATGCAAGAAATTTTTTAAAATTTCAGCTGGGTTTTTCAAAGTATGACAGGTCGAGACACAGTTTCGAAAATGATAATTTTTCATGACCTACTTGCTAGTATTTCATAGTTAAAAGAAAAGAAGCATGAATAGAGGGGAAAAAATAACAACTAATAATTTTTAAATTTATTTTATTCAAGACATTTTTTTTTATTGCATAAATTTACTAATCAAGTGTATGATGGTGGGATGTAAAAAACGAAATTATTCCTTTCTTGTGAAAATACAGTCGGAACTCCTCTTAAAGAAGTCGTTAAATCCCGAAGAAAAGTTCGTTATATGGAAAATTCATCTTTTAACATACTTAATAGATCACATAAAAAAAAATTTTTAATTAATAAGCACTATATATTATTTAAAAAGATTACTTATTCACACAGTTTTTGAAAAAAAAATTAATATCTATTAATTTTATGTATTTTACCTATCAAAAGGAAATCTTCAAAGAAAACAAGGGGGGGAAATACCATTGTCCAGGAATTCACTGATAAAATTATTTAATTTTTTAACAACATTTTCTAATTTTAAGTCTACAAGTAATGATAAACACATATTATTTTATAACCACTAGTTTTAAGCATACATTACTGCATGCGTCTTTAAATTTAATAACTGATAAAGTCTGTTAGTTTTACCTGAGTGTTTTGTTTGAAAAATTATGGAAATTTCGTTGCTGTACTTGAGTAAGGCACTTGGTAGAACCAGTTCAAGGCCATTGATTATCATAAAATATACTAAAAGAGCGAATAATTAAAAAAATATCCTGAAATATTTTGAAAGTATCAAGGAAAAAAAATTGAATCACAAGAAAAATTCATTAAATAGAAAATGTACTTCGTTGTTTGGAAGTTATATTACGAAGAAAACAGCAAAACGTTCTTGGTTCCAGAAAAAAGTTCGCAAAATAGAGGTTCTTTAGGTGAAGTTTTGACTGTAATTCACAAACAAGAGGAAGGTCTGATTTAAAAAATTGATTTGAAGAGCGATACAGTGGGTTAGAAGTCTTCAGACTCTTTGAGGCCTTAGGCCTACAGAAATCTTTTTTGTGGCTCTGAGCCCCTATACAAAAGTAGCCCTACTTGAAATCTTTAAAAATAGGCAATATGTAGCATGCATTGTCCAATGCTCGTTCAAACGGTAATTTTAAGCAAATAAATGTGCATGACTCAAAATCTCAAAAGTGTAGGCACAAACCCGCTCGACCGATGGCCGCATTTCGACTAGATAAGTTGAAGGATTGCTTATGGCATTAGGCCTAGGCCTAGACATGACAAGTGAGTGAATATTATAGTGGCACTGTTCAGCTACACGAGGGCTTTGGGCGACGGACCACGTAATTTTGAACCATGGTCAAGTGACGTGGATGAAACCTGAGCTGGCATCCCCCTCTCCTAACTACCACACCACACCAACGGGAGGACCTTTCAGCTCTCGACAGATTTAACGTGCATCGCTACCCTACAAGGCGGGTCTTTAGTGGTACTGCGCTCGAACTCATGACATGTGTCTGCTATGATGCGATACCTTGACCACTGGGCTACCGCACAGAGTTGCCAGAAACTTCCGCAGCAAAGTAGTACGAAGAGGGAAAAAAAGTAGCGAAAAGTAGCGAATCGATTTTCACTTGCAATTCATAAGTATAATTTTTTAATTTTTGTAAAACTATTTTAAAAAATACGTTAAAATGCTTTAATTATTTAATTCATTTAAAATACTTTCAAATTCTTCCTGCTAAGTATCGTGATCTGCTGTGTCTTTTTTATAAATTTCTGAATTATATTGAAGCATTTGTGGCGATGGAATGAAATTAACGCAGCAAGTCCCTCATTCTTCCAAAATCATTTTGATTCTGAAGATTGACTCAAACAGTTCAAGCCACATTGGATTCCTTAATTTTGTCTTTTTTGACGTCACTCTGGAAAATGCCCTTTCTACAGTGGCATTACTTATGGGTAAGCTGTAAAGCTTTAAAGCAAATATAGCTAAATATCTTAAAAATGGATTTCCAACTGAGTCTTTTATATTAAAAATGTGACACCAAAATAATTCTCCATCATTCAAAAGTTCAGATTCAGATAGAAAAACATCCTTCAACTGTATGTTGAAAATTTGTCTCCATTGATTCTCCAGAACGTATAATTTAGATTGCTCTGCTAATTCTAAAGGCAGATAAGAAAAAAAAGGACGATTTGAGTTTTAAAAAAATTTTAGGGAAAAAATTCTTTATCTTTTTTAAAAGTTCCGTAATTTGAAGGGATTTGGTTTAAAAGTTGCTCACATGAAAAATCTTGAGAAAATTATGACATCTTTGATAGAATTCTTTAGTAGATTCTGTAGAAATTATTTTACTTTTGCTTGTCAGTTTATTCAAAAAGACATCATCAAATACTTCAATAGGCAAATAAATGCTTTTTAAACTCATGTCAACTTCGAGATTCATACACTTAAAGTAAATTATTCTTCTTAAAAGAATAGGTGTAATCTCTTAATGCTTTCAGTAATTTGCAATGATCGCCATGATCACTTTGAAAGAGTAAATTAATCCACTCAAATTCTGCTAAAATTGGCAGCTGTAATTTAACAATATTTAATTCTATTCTTTATTAATTTAAGTAAAGGGATAGTAAGACAAGTAGTTGATTGGAAAGAGAGGAATCTAGGCAGTGGCGTAACGGAGAATATTAGGGCCCCTTGCAAAGTCAGCTTTTGGACCCGAAGACCTAATACGTACGTGGCTAAGTCAGGCTTTAGGCCTCCCGCAATGCGAGGTTGTATGTTACGCCACTGAATCTAGATCAAAACCTTTTAAAAGGGATTTAATCAGATTTTTAACACATAATCTCTCTAAATGATAAGTGCTTACTTTTGTCATTGTATGCAATTTTTTACAAGTCCAGTGCTACAACGTAAGTCAACTACAAAAATAGATCGTTTTTCTTTAATTAAATGCAGTACCGTTGATGATAATTATGCAATTTACTTAGTTCTATAAGAATTTGGCCTTTCACAATTACTTTTCCAGTTTAATATTTATGTAGAAATTCTCTCTAAGCCTATTTTTTAAGAATATTACATGTTTCATTTTCATGCTTCTATCGGGATTGGAAAGAGTCCCTCTTTCTTTTTTTCTACCACTTGCAGTGGACAGGAGTGGCGGGAGAGGGGAGTCGTTCTTAAAAAGGCGCCGATTCGTGGCGGGGGGGGGGGGGGGAAAAAAATACAGGGTCGTGTCTTTTTGGAGTGGTGAAACGTACTGCAACTCCATGTTTTCTTTGGGTACTAAAGTCACTATTTTTTTTTTCTTTGCAATTTTTCCGAAACTTGTTCCAATACTTTTACATATGGTTGAAAGTAGTAAAAAGTAGAGGGATCTTCAAGTGAAGTAGCATAAAATTCGCGAAGTAGCAATAGCATAAAAAAAGTAGCGGAAAGCTTTAAAAAGTAACAAAATTCGCGAAAAATCGCACGATCTGGCAACACTGCTACCTCAGCCCCTAGACATGATAAAGGCCATCACATAATAATACAGTCTTGCCACTTTTACCAGTTGACATGCAGTTTGAAATTGACTGTTTTTCAGAGAATATGTACGGGAATAATATTTGACCATTAAAATTATCTGGATCATCATCATCCCCTCCGGAAGCGAAGCCCTGGGCCCTGGTACAATTGGCCCATGCATTAAGACGTCTCTGGTTAGAAGTATATATGAAAGGTGTTCTCTCATAGAAATACAGTAGCACAGTTTTTTTCGAATAAAAAAAATTTTTCTTTTTCAAAGCCTCAAGCGAAGCTTGCGTACTAGTTAATAATCACCTCGGTTGATTGATTGATTTGTTGATTAAGTATGTCTTTAACGTTTTTAAAATGAAAATCATTTGTTAAAACTCCCCTCAATAAACAGCTTTCTTCGGAAAACAAAATAAACAACAAATTACTTTCAGTCATTTTAAATTCAGTAAAAATAACAGAAGCAGATGCCATTTAAACGTCTGAGGATTTCCAAGGCAAACCTTATAAATTGAAACATTCTGAAATCAGGTCTGCAACTCAAGGAATGTCTGCAGAATCATTTCCGCATTCACAGGCACTCGCAAGTTTTCTTTGCTGACGGAATTTGCATATAAAGTGATACGCGGAAAATCTTCTTAATCTCGTTATTGATTTCTTTATCATCAATAATGTGATTAGCATGTTTTTAAAATAGCAATCCGTCTTATTTTTAGATGCAAATGACTTCGAAGAACGTCTCGAAGCTGATTGCAACATTACAATTTTTATAAAATGCGAGTGTAATAGTAGTAATAAAAATAAAAATCAGTAATAAACATATATATATATATATATTTCTTCGCATAAATTAAGCGTGCTCGGAATTTTCCGGAATGAAAATATCTCACTTTTATGCTGTTCTCATTTGTATGCTAAGACTGATATATAAACCCCGGAAGTAAAATTGGTACAACAATGGTCAAGGCCTCAGAGAAGAATTGTGGGACCTTGGTATAATTATGGTATGAATTACGAGTGTGGCTTAAAAAAGAAAATTAGAGCGTGAGATGGCTAAATTAGAGAAAGCTTCGAACAAACACTGAATGCGTGTCCACGATAGTCGACTGCTAATGGTCGTAATCTCGTGAATGGTACTATTTTTGTTGAGTCATGGGCTCGAGTCCTGGTGCCACTAAATACCCGCCGTGTAGAGGCACAGTATATATTGAATTTGCTGAGTTGAAGTTCTTACGTTGATGTGGAGGGAAAATTTTGGGAGTAGGATGAAGCTCAGGTGTCTCCTTCGTCTCTTGAATGAATATCAGAATAATGCAGTTTGTGGCCAAAAGCTACCCTCCCCATGTTGCTTTGAAGTGCTACATTAATGAGCAATCAATACATTAAATATTACATAATGATAACGTGAGGGGTTCATTTTTCATTCAATATGCCTAATATTAGTTCATTCTCTCCCTGTATATATATAGTTATATATAGTTCAAATTTTCAATCGTTGATGAAATACTTTCTACTCATCCATTATTCAAGTTCAAATACATTTTTTCAAACTTGAAGTGAATGACACTTGATGTTAATACATTTTTTAAAATATTAATTCATTAATTAAATTAAAAAATTAATAAATGGTAACAAACAAAAATAATAGTTCGACAGCTTAAAAAAAAACAAAAAAAAAAAAAAGGAAAATCGTACGTTGTGCCCCTGTATTGCAATGGATAGCGGGTTGGACTTCTAATCCAAAGGTAGCGTGGTCGAATTACCCTGGGATGATTTAATTTCTGAGAAAGTGATTTCTTTTTTACTATACTATTTTATCAGAATAAAAAAGAAAAAATAGTTCAACACCACATATAGAAAGAAAAATGGAAAATCTCTTTCTATTTTGTCACTTAATATTGTGATTCTGTCATATGTATATACATATTTATATCAATTGTAACTATTTAATCTAAAGCAACTAAAATAAAATTTTTCTAGGTTGACCTAAGTAGGAACTGACTTAAAACTTTTTTTCTTTATATTACTTGTTTCTCCTCTCCCTTACACTGTTATTGTAAAATGACATACGTTTGTTAAAAATGAAATTAGTTTTAAGAATGTTAGGACTTTTTTTCTGATTTGAATATGTAATAACTGAGCTTGGGGCGGATTTTCAACCTCTTACCCGTGAAAAATGCTTTAGAAAATATGTGTCAAAAATAGAGAACGCGTTTCTTCTTTTTAAAAAAATTTTGTTCATTATAAATATAAAAAAGTGAGAAAAAATTATTTTTGGAAATAAAGAAAAAGATGTAATAACTATTACATGTCGTTTTTGATTTGCACGAAAAATATTAACGGATTGTTGTCATAGTTATCTTAAAAATAATTAATTAAATAAAGCAAACTAAATAACTTAATTATATTTTGAAGTTGAAAATTAACTAGCAATAAGCAATGTAAGAAAGTGATTTTGAATCTGGATATTATTACAAATCTTTTACAATATGCTTTATACAAAGACATAACACGGCATCAAGACTGCGGTCAACTTCTTTATAAAATACCATATATAATAAGCCAAAAACCGTTATATAATGTTATAGGTATTTTAAAAATAACCAATTTTATTCAATTAAAAAAAACATTTACAAAAGTGAAACGGCATCAGTACCACCTTAAGGCATGCAACAACGTTCGGAAAATGATTTTGAAAAAGTGTATAAATGAGTAAATTTCGATTTTTAGCATCACCTGAATCAGAATATACATTTAAAATTGTTTTAAGAGTATTATTTAAAAAAAAAGTTATTTAAATGCAACTCGAATGAAGGAAGAATGACGTATTTTCAAAACATTCTCCTTTTATGGAAAATGCTTCTATATCAATATTATTTTGTTTATATATAGCCAAGACTTCTATACAGATCCTGAACTAGGACTTTTGAAATATATATTTTTAAGAAATGGATTTATTCATATTTGAATACATGAGAACAGAGAAATTTTAACAAAAAAAAAAAAAAAAGAAAAGAAATATATCTCAGTTGTTACTTCAATTGATCGTAACTCTGAAAATAATGTGAATTTTTCAAAAAATCTTAGTTTTGTCTCTATAGAGAAGTCTTATCTATATATGAGCAAAATATTTTTATTATAGAAGCATTTTCCATAAAAGGAAAATGTTTTGAAAATAAGTAATTCTTTCTTCATTTTTTGCCAAAAAATTGCATTTAAATAAATTTTTCTCGAAGTAATATTCTTAAGACAATTTTCTATGTTTATTCTGATCAGTAGCGCACACAACCCCCCCCCCCCCCCCCCCCCCCCCGGGCGGGAAAGGTCACCATTCTTGTATCATGCTATTTTTGATTCTGTCGATTTTCAGGAACAAAACACAGTAAAAAACTAATTATTGAATAAATAATTAGAAATAATTAATAAAATTAATCATTAATAACAAATATATAATTAAATTTTACGTATTATATACTTAGAATTATAACCAATCGGAAAAAAATCTAGGGCTAGGGCTTTGGGCCCCGGGATCCCCCCTTGTGTGCGCCACTGATTCTGATACAAGAGACATTAAATAAAAATAAAAAATTATTCAGTTATACGAATTTTCAGAACTATGGTTCAGCACGTAATCGGATACCTTGATGGAATTAAAAAATTATTATTATTTCTTTCCCCAAATCTATTCGGATATTCCAAATTTGGCGCGTTTTAGTAACCTTAGCTGAATTTGGACATCAGCGGCAAGGGATTGACATTATATAGGAAAAGGTTTCAAAACAACACTCTACACAGGCCAGTGTTTCTTAGGGGCCTACACCCCACAAGGGGCAATATGATTCTTAAGAGGGGGAGGGGGTAATTTGAAAAAAGAGCTCATTTAGAGCGTTAATGGTTTATTTATTAGTAATATAACAAATTACAAAAAATTCTTTTCACTACTTGTTTGAGTAATGAGACAAATTGTAATAAAATTAATAAATATCTGTGTCCCCATGACGATAAAATATTCTTCCCAATCTCAATCGCGTTATTTGTTTAGAATGGTACGGAATAATTAATGCGAGGATCTAAGCTTCTGCAGTGTTTTGCAATATCGTTCATTATTAATCTTTGGGATTAATTCAAAATGAACGTCTGTAAAATTGTTATAAAAGTTCCGTTGTTTTAAGAAATACTTAAATTGAATAAATATTAGTGATATATGAATGGTAAGTAAATTTAGTTATCAATTTTTATTAATTTCATTTTTGAAGCTTCATTATCCAGAAACATTTGTTGTATGAAAAAGTATGGCTTTTTTTTTTTTTTTTGCATTTGGGTAATTTAAGATACATCTTTAATCTACATTTTCTACAGTTCATATTAAGATTTTAATTTGTTTCCTTTTAATCCACAGTGAAATCGGTGGCGCAAGTAAGAAAAAAATTCGTCAGTATTCGGAGGAATATTAAAATTTGGTTTCATACCCACTGTTCACATGATGAAAGGTTATGTTTGAAATATCTTTTCTGAAAAATAATTAGCTGTTTAATATCGAATATGTTCTGGAAAATAAATGTTAAATGGTAAATAGGAGATTTTGTTATGTATACATATAATATATATTAAGGGGGATATAAGAATTTTCCAAAAGATTTCTGGGGGCATTGTGAAAAAAATTTTGAAGACCACTGCTGTAGGCTATTGAAGACATATCTTATGATTTTGATTCATGAGCAAGTGACAGCTATATCTAAGCTGATATATCCTTCTCCGGCAGATTAGATGAAGAAAAGATTACACATTATAGATTAGAAGAAAAGATTATAGCTTATATTGGATGAGAATGGACTACGTGAGAAATTGAGTTGAGGCCTCGCTGGAGTACATACTCTGAACCTCTATTACTGAGCTCTAGTTCTTTCTGAGAGCCACAGTTATTGATTTAGTTAGTTTTCCTTTACTTCGGAAATTGTCTCAAAGGTTATTTACAGTGAAATACGTTTAACACGAAAACCCTTAATACGAAATATCGGTAAAAAAGAAATAATACAACGGTCGCAACAAAATACTGTGCAGTTTCATGCCTTTTTTTTCTCTTAAAGCGAAACGATTTCCCTTCTGGAAATGAGCAAAATACGGAAAACACCAGTCGCGCAGGCTGTTTTCGCGAGAGGATGAACTTAAGGCGGAAAACATTTTCGGACAGAAAAAAATGCTACAAAATTTGTGACATTATAATTCATGCATTTGCTTATAATATAGTGCTTTTAAAATTTCAAAATATTTCATAAATAATTAGTTTTTCCTTTTAACATGTGAAGGGATAGCTCATTTAGCATTACCGTGTAGGAGAAAAAATGCGAAACACATTTTATTAAAGAAAAAATGTGTCAACTCGGATAAAAGTGAGTAGTATGGTAAAAAAAAGCGATTCTCTCTACAGGGTAGTGAAGCTAGAATATAATATTAATATTTGAGTATTTTCATATCTGAAAAATATTCTGAATTTGGGTCCTATTCTTTAACATTACCCGAAGATAGCCTTAAGAGGGGTGTGTGAAATGTAAGAGATGTGGTTTCACGTGTTTCGTAGAAAGGAGGCTAACTAGACTTTGAAATACCCCCAGAATAGCCTGTGACACGAGCCAATTTTGTTTATCTAAGCTTCTTACACCCTCCATCACTGCACACACAAACGCCATACAGAAACATCTCATCTCTCATCTGTTGGCTTTGAAATTCGGTGACGAGTGCATCGCAGTGTGAATAAACATCAATGAGTTTCGTTCGCATTTTGTTCTATTTTAGAAGAAATTTTTACGAGTGCAGTGGAAAAGAGTTCAGGGGGAAAACAAACTTCTATTTCTCTGAAAATGAAGGTGGAGCTTCTTAAGGCTGTGGATCAAAAACAACACGGAAACGGAAATCTGTAAAGATGTTGCTATCTCTACATTATCAACAATAATTAAAAAAAAAAGTAGAGCAAATTGCGGAAATGTTTGAATGGATTAAGCTCTTGTGAATGTTTTTGTTTCCTTGATTTTTATTGAATGCATGAATACATACATATCTATGCAAATAAAACTTACTCTAATAAACATACTTTTGTTAAACATATGTTTTTTTTTTCGTAAAATCCTTTAAAACGATTCTTTTATTTAAATTCTTTTAACATGAAAAAATATTTCAGCACCCTCCGTTTCATGTTAAACGATTTTCACTGTACTTAATACTTAGGCAGACCGAGCTTGTCCAGCAAGAGCTTAAGGACATGTTTCCTTTGTAAGGTTCCAGTCTAACAGAGAGATAATTTGATTTCTATATAAAGCAATGTAAAAATTACTGTCAAAAAAAAAAAAAACCAACCGCTTAATATGATTTAACACGCATTAAGTGGAAAATGGTTTGTGTCGTCACAATCTGAAACATGCCATCGTTAAACGTGTTGTATTTCTACGTGCAGAAAGTTTAGATTAATATCAAATATAATTCATTGTAGTTTCATTAGGTAATTAAAATTAACTGGAAATAAAAATCTGGTCAGATGATTTTGTATTTATTTATTTTTATTACGTGTTATCTGTTTTTTATTTCGAATTTCTGCTTTAATTTTTTTTCATATTATACTCAATTTTTTGAAGTAACAACAGAAAGAAATTTTTTGATTATCTTAAACTTACCCAAAAGTCTCAAGATCCAATAAATTTACATAATATAAATATCTTTTTCGCATATAATGTTTCTGAGGAGACAAATATGTTTCACAAAAAGCTATAATATACTGTAAAATCCGGCGTATAACGCGCACCCATACTTTTAAGCTGCATTTTTTAATTTTTAGGTATATTCGCCGTATAACGCGCACCAACTTTTTTACGAAGAAATCTGAAACATTAGTATATATTGTTCCTATGTTTTGAAGTCATTTATTCGAGGTATTATTCCAAATTTTTGAAGAGAAAATAGTATACTTCTAGAGCTTTATCTCTTTTAGTTCAAAAAGCAAGTCATTTCTTTTAAATAAACAGTATTTAGATACAATTAGAAGAAATTTTTTTTTTATGTTCATCTCTTTTGTTATTTTTAAAGCTATCGTTTTTATACCCATCGTATAACGCGCACCCTTAAATTTTCATATTATTTTTTATGTTAAAAGTGCGCGTTATACACCGGATTTTACAGTAGTTAAATGCAAGTGCAATATTATATTCTCATTCAACGAGTTTCAACATTTCTATATATGATATTTAAATTATGTCTGCTTTTTTATAAAGTTAAGAAATTCATGACTAGTGAATATATTAAGCATATTGAGTTACTCAAACTCCACCTGCCTTTTCAAACTAAAAATATTAAAATATAACAGATCTTCAGAGCTTCCTCAATACTAATATACTCATTTAAATTCTACTCAGATAAATTCAATACTTTGAAAATGACACGTAATACTAATTATTCCCCGGTCACGTCATGACTCAGAGTCTTCCAATTAACATTATGCCTGGATTTGATTGAACAACTTGACTTGTGATTGACTTAATGAATGCGAAATGCAAATCTATCTTTGAGCGATGGTTTGAAAACAACACAGATCCAATCTTGGAACAAAATTACTAATCACTCAAACATTCGTTGGGTGGCTGAAAGAACAGGGCAAAAAAAAAAAAATAATAATAAGGAAAAGATCCCCTCCAGCTCCTGCAAAATACAATTTAAATTCAAAAACCTTGAAAGCGATACATAGTGGTAATAGTTCTAAGGTCAACTAACGATTCTAACCTTCCAACTCAAGACCTCCCCGGCGCATTATGCGTGGACACGATTCAGAAACATGACCTACTTGATACAGTGAAAACCGCAAATAATTTGCAATTCTGATCTGCGTTTACGGACAGACACATCTCCCGATCATATATCTCAAGAGGAAGATCTTAATTTTCCAAGACGGAAGAGAGCGTGTCCAATGAGATTGTGGTATCTTTAACTGTCCCGAGCTCTCTCTCTTTTTTCTCATAGAGGCCTTCGCACAGGGAAGTGTTGTTACGCATGATGTCTTTGTTTTTTTCGGGTGTTACATATTTACGAATCATCTGGATGACCTACTTTGATTAAGTCCCTCGGAGATACCTGAAGGAAGTTGAGGGGCTTGTCAGGGATCGCATGTCAAGGAAACATCACCTGGAAAATTTATTTTAGATATGCGGTATCGTGGTGGATAAAAATCAGAGATGTAAAAGCACAAACCCGATTATTCATTTGCGTATTTCTTACTTTTAGATATGTCCAACGAATGCTTTACCGAAAAGCATTCTTTATTAGTTACCTAGGTTAAAAATAATTGGGGACCTGTAAGCATTCTTCTGTTACGAAATTTTTTAAAAAAGTGCTACATTTATGGGGTTTCAGGGATGTTAAATTTCTCTAGAGGTCTGAAAATATAAACAATTTTCAAACAGGTATAATTCTTTTAAATTTAAATTAAATGATTCGAATCTTTTACACATTATTTATAAAAGAATGGGGCTTAAGAAAAGTATAGTTATTAAAAAACACAATAATAACTTTAAAAATCACACACACATAAGCATATGAAAATTCTATAATAAATGTTAAGTATTTTTTGCGTTGCACACGCTATTTTCTAAAATAGTAGCCTCTGATGTATAAAACTTTGTGTGTGTAAAATTATAAAATGCATCATACTCTTTAAACCCTACTTAATTTTAGTATTATATATCTTTTGTATTTCAAAATATTTGTAAAATATTGCAATTTTTTAAATATTTTTTAAAAATGCATTTTTTTTATTTATTAAAAAATATAAGTTATTATTCTATTTATATAAAAATAGCTAGTGTAATAAGAATACATTTAAGTTTATAAATCAACTTATAGCTAGTAATTAAAGCCACTATTTTAGAAAATAGCATGCGCGACGTAAAACTTAATAAATATTTTTTATAGAAAATTTTCTTATTTTCCTATGCTTATAATTTTTAAAATTATGATTATATTTTAAACATTTTGTACTTTTCTGAAGCCCCATTCCTTTACAAATAATGTGTAAAAGATTCAAATTATTTAATTTAAATTTAAAAAAAAATTATACCTGTTTGAAAATTGTTTATATTTTCAGACCTCTTATGAGAAAGAGAAAGACCAAAAGATGTTAGTTCGTTGTTTTTCTGGATATTTTCCTTTGACTTATAGTTACAGCTATAAATTCCTTGACGTTTTAAGTTTTTTTTTTTTCTAATTCAATTTTCTATCAAATTGGTTCATTTCATTTCTTAAAAAAAATACAGATGGACCTCTGTTTAACGAAGTCGCTAAGTCCGGAAAAAAAGTTCTTTTTGTGGAACATTCATTAAACAGAATTCCTCTTTTAATATATTTTATGAACCACATAAAACAAATTTTGAATTCGTAAACACTGCTTGTTAAGAAAAAAGTAACTATTCGCACTTTTTTTTTATTAATTATTATCTATTTATTTTATGTCTTTTATCCATCAAAAGGAAATGTACGAGGAAAACAAACATTATCTAGATAAAGCTGTATTTTCAACTTTAAAAAAATAACTTTATATTAAAATTGATAAATTTTAATGACATTTTCTAGTTTTAAGCCTACAAGTAATTTCAAACATGCATTATTTCAAACTTAGTAATTTTAAGCATACATTACCACATGCGTCTTTAAATCTAATTAATAATAAAATAGAGTGTTAATTTTCTCTTTTTTTTTTTTTTTTTGAGTTTTTTTGTTTAAAAAATTATGGGAAAAATGTATTGCTCTCGGTGTGTTAATAAGTTCAAGGTCATAAATCACCGTAGTACGTATTAGAAGAGAGAAGAGTTTGGAGTGTCCAGAAATATATATATATATATATATATATTAAAAATAGGGAGAAAAAAATCTAATCACAAGAGAAAAAGTTCGTTAAATAGAAAAGGCACTTCGCTATTTAGAGGATATTTTACAAAGAAAGTAGCAAAATGGTTCCAGGAAAAAGTCAGTAAAATAGGGAAATTCACAAAATAGAGATTCAGAAAACGAAGATCCAAATGTAATTAATTAAAGAACGCACGCATACTCTCATCATGTAATCTCCTAAGCTGATAGGCCTACAAACTTTGGCTTGCTTATTTCTTTGATATGAGTAGAGATACACATTATGGACAAGTTTTGAAGAAGTTCGACTTCCAAGATGGGTGAGGGGTACGGGCGTCATATATAGATAAATATATTTCCTTTTTTAAAATTCAAATCCAGTCCTTTTTAAACTGAGATTAATTGAGGATTGTAAAATGTTTTATAGAGCCGGAATTTTAATGCCAGGATTTCCATGCCAATGACTTAAAAACACAATATATAGACGTACAACTTCATGAAATACCCAGTGAAGTCGATGGGTAATGGCTAGTATAAAATTAAATAGTTATTAGATTATTAACTTCACATGGATAATTCATGTATTTGCGGCCATTTTAAGTACTGGGTTGAAAAGAAAGTAATTTCGATTTCTTAGTATAAAATATTTTTAGTACAACCCACCCACCCCCCTTTTTTGTCAATTATTTTTTTATTTTGTTCAATTACCTATTACAATTTTTCTGACTACTTCATTAATCCAATCTCACTGAGTTTCTGGTCCTTATCAGCAAAAAACTAGACCAAGTGGGATTTGAGGTCATCATTATTAAAATTTTAACCGTTTAAAAAAGATATAAAATTAAAAATAATTGATACTTTGATGGTGCAAAGTCGGGGCTATATGGAGGATGTGACATCACTTCCCAACAATTTTATTTATCCAACGCATGTGCTTAGCTTTTTGACCATTTGACGCCAAGCTTCCCAGTACTGACTGTCGACGTCGTCAGTCGGATATTCATCGAGTCCATTGCATTGGAGCAGATGATCGCCATCCATCCTGGCATGGCCGCAGAACGGGCAGGCTTCGTCAGCAGCCAGGCCAAGCCAGAGGAGATATACTACTAAAAAGTCATGTCCGGTGGTTAGGCAAAAGCGGGCAACGGGCTTGACTCTCTCCAAGGGCCTCGGGATAGGACCCACAGTGTCCAGGGTTTCCCATGACTTTCCAAGGTTCTTAGCTTTTTGGGTCGGGGCAGTACTCTTGCCGACGTATGTGGTTATAAGGTTCTTTGCTCTTTTGAAAGTCTAGGAGACTTCCAGTTTAGAAGACTCGGTTCCCGGCTTTTTGGTCAGCTCTCTCAATACTGGGGGTTCCCAACATGACTTGGAACCCACTATAATGTCCCAACACTTCCCAAAAAAAATTCCAATAATTTTGTGCGTCTTTCTAAGGATTGTGTCAAAGATACATCAAGTTTGGACTATGATCTGTTTCGTTTAATGTTATTTTAGACGATCACAATTTCTCATCCCCGACGTTGCACCAACAGATTATCATTTATATCGAAATTTACGAAACTTTTTAAATGGTAAAAATTTCAGTAATAATGCTGATGTCACATCGCACTTCACTGAGTTTTTTGCTGATAAGGACCAGAAACTCTAGGAACTCGGAATTACGAAGTTACCAGAAAAATGGCAGCAGGTAATCAAACATAATGGAAGATATTTGACTGATTAAAGGTTATTCTTAGTACATAAAAATTTTACACTAATTATACTATCTTGCCAATCCGATATTTTTACTCACTGTATTTTTGATATTCGGTGGCTTATAAAAATCAAAATACCTTAATTAAGCATTTATAACCTTTGATTTTTATCCGAAGGAAACTACTTCGAAACTAATATACACTTGACCTCGCGCGTGCCAATAATTTAACCTTCTTAACTAAATAGAACTTTTCCTATTTAAAGCTACGGTACCTTATAACGGGATAAGTATATCAATCAATTTAATTAAAACTTTCTAATGAACTCCATTCAAGACTTATCAAATTAAACTCACAGATTTAGGCTCAGCAAAAAAAATGAACCTTTCACACAGCCTAGACAAAGCGCTAAATGTGATTAAGCGCTAAATCATCTTCTACCAATAAAAATGTGAGCATGAAAAATCCAAATTGCTTTATTATATCACATCTGTTCACCCCCCATCGTTCGGCTTTCAAGCTGTCACGATATCAGACGTGACCAAGGGATACCGTGATCCCCGGATAAAGCACGTGACCTCTGCTGACCTTCTGGCACTAGATTATGACGCGGATAGCCTTCACTTGTCGTTGGCTCGTGATGCCACATGGTTGTGATGCGGTCTTTTTTCATCTGTTAGTTGGACGTTGATGAGCGTTTCGTGAACACATTTTTTATACCGCATCCCTCCACTTGCCGTTCAAACGGACCTGCGCATAAAGGACTTGTCGGGGGGCTGATTGGCGATATTATCAACCCCAAAAATGTGGTCAGAATCGTCAGTGACTTTTTTTTGAGGCCATTCATTGCCTTTATTCGTGTTATTGTAGTACCTTTTCCTTCGGCATAAGGTTCTTGTCAAAAACGTGACGCACGTAGGTGGTCCGGATCCTTTTTTTTTTCCCCAGTCTCCTTTCTTTTTTTGGAAAATCGTGCCAAAGTGTCATAAATGGTTAGTTGAAGACCTATAAATAAGATTTTATGTTTTCTTCTATACGACAACGTTTCGTAGAAATCATTTGAGGGAAAAAGGAATAAAACTATTTTAATTTAAATGACACTCGTACCCATTTTATTTGTGAATTGCCTTAACAAAAGGGTGATCGTCGATTACAGATAAATAATTTAACAGAATTATTTAAACCACTTCAATTCATTGAGAATTAATTAGTCGTAGATTCCTCGAATGATTATTGCTTTATAAAGTCACAGCAGGGCCGGCTCTAGCAGTTTTGCCGCCCCGGACAAAAATGGAAAATGCCACCCCTCT
>BMAV01018440.1:59391-75632 GCA_019973955.1 Trichonephila inaurata madagascariensis
CCCCCAATTTGCGCCACTGACGACCACTATATGTTATGGAAGATACACGCTTACCCATAAGCAACTAATTGATTAATTAAAAAAAATAATACTCTGTTTTTTTATCGTAACTTTACTTATAAATTTATATCCCCCACTGAACTTATTTGTCTTCATCTTTAAAAATATATCAATCAGTTTTCTTATATTGATTGCATCACTATCACCCTTACAAATGCAGATCCATTCGTCATCCTCTTTCCCGCTCTCTGTCTAGATGTCTTATGAAGTCTGTACATTTACTGAATGCTTTTAAGTTTTTTTTTTCTGAATAGTACATCTCTCTCTCCCACACACACATGCACGCACTCACACACAAAAGAACTGAAGTTATAGTTTGTGGGAACAAAACATCTTCATAAAAGTTATGGAATATCAATTTACACTTCCTTTTTTCTCCTTACAAACGGAAGACAAGAAATAAAATGAACATTTTGCAATATATTTAAATATTTTTATTAGGAGTTTTAATTCGAAAAAAATAACTCTTTAAATGCCTAAAAACCATTTTCTTACTCATTTTTTCTTAAAAAAAATTATATATAACGTGGGAAATATTTTATAACAATATATTTAGAGATATTTCAGAAAAATTTCTATCAATAGTTTCAAGTATTCGTAAGTGCATTAGATTCTGATGAATTTTTTTTATGTATAAGACTGTACGTCGTCACGGGTAAACTTTTCAAGCGGGCTGTAAAACTTTCTTACAATTCAACCGAAATAGGAGGGCAAATCAATAAGTAGGTTACAAAGAGCAATAAAAGAAGCAGCCAAGATATTTACTTGACACACAAGTTTACCTCTGTACATAATAGCCATTTACATCGATATATTTATTATTTTGTTTTCAATACGTGTATGTACTATACCATATATACACAAAATCAGCGTCTGCAACAAAAGCGAAACACTTGTAGACGAGATGCAATTTAAATAAACTAGACAGGTAATGATCTCTTGGTGCTAAATCTGGGTTGTAAGGTAGATGAGAAAAAAAAGTGACCCAGAAACAGGGGTATAGCTACCGCCGTATCAGCCATATCAATGATACGGGGCCCCCAAGCTACAGGGGCTCCAACATGTGTAACTACAGTACCACTAACGGGGCTTTCTTTTCTAAAAAAGGGCCCCAAAGGAGTTTTGATACGGGGCCCACTCAGAACTAGCTACGCCAGTGCTCAGAAACTCTTCAATTCTTTAATGAATTATTCAAACTGTTTGAGGTCTACCATTATCGAGATGGGACCAAATTCCTGAAGACAATAGGCTTGCACATTTTCTTGGTATTGTATCTTGAATTTTGGTCAAAATGTGTATTACAGTAGGTGGTAGCAATCTAAATTTCGCTTTGTTTCAAGAAATTATGGAGTAAAATTCATTAAAGATACCACTCACAAAAAAAAAAAAAAAAAAAATCTGTCATTATAAGCTTACTAGATAGAGGCTTTGGGACGGATTCTATGCGCGCGGTCCTTTTATTAATTCTCTTGGAGAAATACTTCTTTAACAGAGGTTTGAATTTAACTCAACTTTCCGTAGCGAGAACATGATTTTATGTTAATTAGAGTGCTATTTAAACCCTGGCAATGGGAGAGTTAGTCCTTACGCTATCATTCTAGTGATGTTATTGAATTGCTTTTTGGAAACGTTGATGTGGAGTAAAGAAGTTGTGGATAATAATATAGTCAAAATCACAATGAGAGATCAGATAAGTGCTCTACTATCTGACCAAACTCTCAGGTTAATGTGTAATTAATTGTCTTGCTACCATAAGATAGGAAACTAAATTAAGTTGCTCCATCGGTTTATAACCCTTAATTGATCATGAATTTCTTACACTGAAATAAAAGTGGTTATTTTTATAACAATGTCTGCTTATTTGGTGTCCCAAACTACACCCACAAACTCAGGGTTGTGACAGCCTTATCTTGAATTTGTGAGTTTAAGAAGAAAAAGGCTGCTTCAATGTCAATGAGGCTTTGATTCTGGTGGATAGTGAGGGTTATTTTACCCCCATTAACAATCCTGTTAATTTTTAAACTCTCATGTCGGTTTTGTAAGCTATTTACCGACTTTCCCTCGTATATATTCAAGTTCAACTACTATTAAATCTTTTTACATACGATTATGTTTAAGTCGTACAAAGGTAATCACATTTTCATGCCTGAATTCCGTGCTCTTCTGCAGGCATTAAAACAATACCTCATACTTCATGCTTTATCACGGTTGACACATCACGTTACGAGATGCCATAAGTTATCTTAATTTATTTAACTTTTATACCACGAGCTGACGGATCCATTATGACTAATCGGCCCTCTTAGCAACAGTTGCCATGGTACCGGATTTCTGATCATTTTAGCAACCAGAACATGATGCAATGGGGCTTCTAACAGCGAAGGGCAATAAATATTCAAAACCTGTCAAAACCTACTGCCTTTACTGTAGTATTTATGTCAGCTGTCGAATTCATTTAAAGCCGATTCCAACTTCATCATCAAAGAGGGCGACCAATAAATATGTAAATATGGACAAGTCAATCAGAATGTTTGCACAACTTGGATTCTTGTCTGCCCGATTATCTGATAGGACAAATTTATTTTGATCAGGGAGTGTTCCGATAGACACTAGAGGGGAATGTTATTGACAGCTTGAAAGATGATGTCAGCTTCAAATGTATTATTCTTAAGAGCCCACTAGTCATTTTTAAAGTAGGCTCTTTGTATGAATGGGGAGATTGTTCACAGAGATAGGTCTTGTTTTAGGGATGTAATGCAGCAATTACAAACTTAAAATTGTTAAGAGAATTATTTTTTTAGTCACCTGTCATAAGTTGGTAAGGTCACCTGCTTCTAAATGTTTTGCTATACATCATATCAAGGATTCTGTTGTTTGATGCAATACAATAAAACCTCGATCTTTCGCGATAGGTCGGACTGAGTGATAACCGCGTAAGTCAGGGTATAATTTAGCATATCAATACATATAAATTATTTTTAGTTAGGGTGGAGACAAAAGAAAGCAACAATTTAGAAAAAAAAATGTTTAAGGTATCCGACTACGTACGGAACCGTGATTTTGCAAAAGCGTGTAAATGGATAGTATTTATGATATTTAGTGTCACTTAGATTAGAAAATGTATATAAAATTGTTCTAAGAATAGTATTACAATAAAAAATTATTTAAGTACAATGTTTTGACAAAAAATGAACATAGAATGACCCATTTTCAAAATAGTCTCCTTTTGTGAAAAATGCTTCCATTATAATAATATTTTGCCTGTATATAGCTCAGACCTCTGTACAGAGGCTCAACTAGAATTTTTGAAATATATAACATAGAAGTGGGTTTATCCATGTTTTACGAGGACAGAGGGGAGAAATTTTAAGAAAAAAAACGCCGATAATTATTTCAATGGGTTGTAACTCTGAAAATAATGTGAATTTTTCAAAAATCATAGTTGAGCCTCTGTACAGAGGTCTCAGCTATATACAGGCAAAATATTATTATAATAAAAGCATTTTTCACAAAAGGAGAGCATTTTGAAAAAAGGTTATTCTAAGTTAATTTTTAGCCGAAATATAGTATTTAAATCCTTTTTTTTTTTTCAAAATGTCCTTAAAACCATTTTATACATGTATTCTAATCTAAGTGACACTAAATATCATGAAAATTATCCATTTATGCACTTTTTTAAAATCACGGTTCCGAACGTAGTCGGATACCTTAACACATTCTTAGATAGCACAAACATAAAACTACAAACTGAAGTTATATATATCTTGATATAGAAGGTTTCATAAAATCTACAAAGTAGTCTGCCGATTCAAAGATTTTTTTTTTCTCCTGCAAAATTTTCTCGTAGCATGCTGATAGTTTTTCCATTACTTCTTTTGTTGAAAAAATTAGCTCTTCGTTGGAGTCTGTATTTTCTAAAAAAATTGCACCCCTTTTTTCAATTAAACTGAGGCCTTTAGTAAAGTTCCCATTACAGTCATTCGATCTCAAAAGACTCAAGTTCTTCAATGTGTTGTTCTTGCTCATGCATTTCTATGTGGTCATCAATTTCCAGCTCATGATTATGAGAATTTAGTGATTCTTGAACGTTATCACTATCCACTTTATCATCACTATCACTAAATTTATTTACCTGGGAAGATCGATAACTTACTTCCTCAATCACATAGTCACTTTCATCAAATTCAGGCACTGATTCCACCTGAGTTTCAGTAATGGAAAAAAAGACGAATCGACGAAATCTGAAAAGTGCTGAAATCGAGTTATTACTATACATCATGTGAAGAATTCTGTTGTTTGATGCAAAACATACCCTTGCAATATCGAATAGCAGAGCAGTGATTGTGGCATGTGGCATGTGGCTCAGTTGCTTTTCTTAGTGGCTCAGTCATGGCCAATTGCACTAAGAAACTCAATTATTGGAGAACAATGTTCTAAAAATTTAGTGGGAAATTCTACCGATCAAGCAATCAAATATATCAATTTTTCTATCAATTTTTTTTGTAGTAGAATGTAAGCAAATGATTTGGATGAAACCACATCGAAACTATCCCAAAACTCAGTAAAAAATACATGAAACTGAATAGTTTTTTGTGTGTGTTTGATACAGAGGTTAATAGAGTATTAAAGTTAAAGCCGAAAGATGAGTTTAAATATTTTGATAAATTTTTCTTAGCCAAATGTTGCTTTGGTCTTGTTGTGGGTTTTTCCATTATGCTGATGCAGTGGTTCGCGTGCAATATTTGTCATGTTTATGGGGCCCCGGGCGGGGGGAAGGTTGAGTACCCCTAGAAAAGAGAGATGAAACACATTGTGGAAAAACCTTTTATCATGATTACGTATAATCTTAAGATGCTATATTTTTGTCTTCTTAAGGATTTGCCAGAAAGTTTGAATTTTTAATTTCGAGAAAAACATTTTATGGAATTGTGTGTGTGTGTGTTTAGCTTGATAGCATAATGTTATTTAGAATCAAGTGTTAATCATGGAATATAAAAATAAATCTGTAAGACTTCGGCACTGGTAGCCCGACTTAATGGAAGGATTGTAAGGATGCCCCCCTCGGGTGCCCTTCTCCTAGATTATCAGCGTGAGCAAGAGGTGTAGGAATAAACGAGGAACTAGAAGCTGCCATGATCTTAATATGACTTTATTAAGATCTTAACTTAAACCTTTAACAGATTAGATAATAATATGATATGTGAGAGAATCTAAGGTGGCTAAACACACAATATATATAATACCGAAATAACGTAACCCGGACCACTATCAATAACTAACTCGCCTAAGCTTAATTCCAATGCGATCACAGATAAGAATATTTCAATAGTCACTCCTACTTTTAAGGCCCAACGAAGTAACAATCTATCTGATCCTAGTATAAATTAAGGTTCACTGGCGTGCAATGGTATGTACCTTGACCTAAGTGCTCTCTGTCACTCTTAACTTCTGTTATTTAAAAGCTTACTAATTTGCATCATCATCTAGCTGCCATTCATTCTGGCCCCAAAGAACCCAAAAGGACATGTTAATGAAAAAACGCGTGACCCCGTCGCAGGATTTTGTCATCATAGTTTTATATTATATGTACACAATGTTATTGAATCATGAATAAATTTAATCCTTTAATTTAAAAGACCTCGAATATCCCCGTATCTTGATAATATCTACATTCGTAACAATAATAATACATAACAGAATATTCATAAATAGTATTCATTACAACCTTTATTTATAATTAAGTCCAAAACTCAACAATAACAAAAAAAGAAAAGAAAAAAAAAGAATTAGACAGATTTTTACAAAATAACTGTTTTTATTCTACCTTTGATTTACACTTATTTTTTATTCTCATAGTGAGATTATTAGTGTTAGTGTTTTTAAGAGATGCAGTTTGACCATGGTACTGAAATATTCATCCGGGATTTTCTTTGTGGTGAAAGCGGGATTTTTCAATGATGGCAGGAATTTAGATTCTTGAAGAACAGAGATTGCACTAGGCAATTCGTTACTGGAGAAGAAATTAAAATGGAGAGATAATCTAAAAAAAGAAGATATTATCTGTGTCCCCATTGCAATGTAAGACTTAGAATTACAACATGCTTCAAATTGTATGTGCATATATATATGCACCCACATGCAAAATGCTCAACCGTTTAAAAAAGAGGTATAAACATGAATTTTTTTTTTTTTTTTTTTTTTTTTTTTTTTTTTGTAAGTTTGAGAAATTCTTTTAGGATATATGAAACATTCTTTGCAGCATGCAGAGTGTGCTTATAACAAGTAACATTAAAAAAAAATCAACTCCTACATAGGTCAACAAAGAAAAATTTTATTTTAGTTACTTTTTATAAAATAATTATATTTAAAATAAATAAGGATATACATGTGACCGAATCAAAATATAAAGAGACAAAATACCTTTTAAATTAATATTAAAATTTTTTTAACCATAGTAAATTTGTAATTACATTTTTTAATAAATTTGAAAAAAGTAAAAATTTATCTTAAAACCAATGTTAAAGGAATGCTGACGTCTAACTAGCATGTGATTAATCAGGTTAAGTTAAATCTTCATCACAAATTGTGCTGCTATCTTGAGGAATAATACCGACTGAAACATATCTCTTAAACTATAATTAATTAAGTAAATTTAATGAATGAATTAACATTTGAAAAAACTGTATTAACAAGTGCCATCCACTATAAGTTTAAAAAATGTATTTGAACTTGAGTGGATGAATAAAAAGTATTTTATTAACGATTGAAAATCTGAACAAGATAGATAAATAAACATATATAGGGTGATTGATTGAATATTAACGTCGCACTGTTCAGCTACACTTTTGGCGACGGACCACGTAATTTTGAACCATGGTCAAGTGACGTGGACGGCACCTGAGCTGGCACCCCCTCTCCTAACTACCACACCATACCAACGGGAGGACGTTTCAGCTCTCGACAGATTTAACGTGCATCGCTGCCCTACACGGCGGGTCTTTAGTGGTACTGGGCTCGAACTCGTGACGAGGCATGCCATGACCCGATACCTATACCACTCAGCTAACGCGGCCACCATATATAGGGAGAGTGTGCACTAATAGTAGAAATTGTGTAAAAGCAAACTTTAGGGGTTTTGTGTTCCACTATTATAAAATAAAAAATAGTGTGAAAACTGTAAAATTGAAAATTTAAATAAAAGTCTATCATTTTCGTATTTTCTGTAAAGTATTATGCTTAATTATATTCAATTAAAAAATGTGCCTTTTATTTGGAAATATTTTGGGTAAAAAAACTGACCACTTAAAGGGTTAAATAAAACAACCTTTTATCCATTTTTGAACGAAAAATGTTGAAAATATAGAAAGAAGTAAATCCATTAGAAAGAATCAATTTCCTTTGAAAAAAGTGATATTTTTTTTCTTTTTATTTCTAGCCCAAAATTTCATTCTAAATGTTCTTTTGCTCATTCGTATGACACTATTCTGAACATTCTGAAAAATAATAATTTCTTTTGGAAGATTTTCAATTTTTATGGTACCTTTACATGAATAAGTAATCAACTGCATAATCACCCAAAACATTTTATTGCTCTGTTCCAATTACTAGTCTTTTTTTTTTTTTTTTTCTTTTATAATTTCGCAATTTACCGCTGCAAAATTGCTAATTATAGCATCATTTTTGTAATAAAGATGACTGAAATGGCGTAAGATTTTCACGATCGAACAATTATTTAAATATTATTTGAAATTAATACACATCATAAGCTGAAAATATAAAAATCGTTTTATTATTTTTTTCGCACTCAGTTTGAATGAATGCATAAAACATGTCATACAGCTTGGAAAAAATTCTAGACTATTTTTAAAAAAAGTTACATTCACATTTATAAAAATTATGCACCTCAAAATTTGACATAACATGGTACCTCCAGAAATATGTTTCTGAAGGTCAAAATGTAATCTCCATCAATAATTTTCGCCAAATTGCTTTTACTTGAACGTTTATTGCTAATGTCGCCAATTATTAAAGACATTTATGTCCCAGAATGCATCTGGCTCTACTGGAGGGAAATTTCTGTCTTTAAAATTAATTTTTAGGGTGTTCTGATTTGTACAGCTGCTTTACCTGCATTAAAAAAACCCCATCAAATATCGAAATTATATTCGTATTAGCTGCAGTACCATTTTTGCCACTGTTAGTCAAACATTTAAACAATAATTGCCGATAATTGTTTTTAAAGTTATAAAAATGGTAAGTAATAATAGACTATGAGGATATAACCTTTTTTGCGTAATTGAAATTAAATTCAAATTTACTTGTAATTTGAGCGTAATGAGTTTGGTCTGAGGTACATCATAGATATTTTTTCGGCTGATTTTTTTGTGTCTTCTTTTAAAAAAAATAATACAGATGGCGGATCTTTCGGAATGACCTTCACCACAATACCCTCCCATCTTAAAAAAAATCGTGCATCGATACTTTTTTGAGTATATCGATTATATTGAACTTTGACTTTCTGTAATGGATGCGGCTTGTAATTAAACTCATTAATATTCCGAGGAAACGAGCAGCATTCTGTTTTTGTTGTTAATAATTTACATAAAAATAACCTGCACGTTAAATAATTATCATTATATTTCACGCTTGCTAAAAAGTGTTCGTTTAGTTTAATTATTATGGAAGAACTTTTTTAGTTTGCATTAATTAGAATAGACTCTTGGCAGCATGAATTAATTGGATGACCAAGGGCCATAGTTGGAAAATTTTTTAATTTTTTGTTAATGAGTTATATTTAAGAAAAAAAATGTCTTCATTTGTCATGTTAACACCACGCTTAGAATAGTTTTTTTTTAAATATGTTTATAAATCAAGGAAAATACGCAAATTCTTGCCAATTGAAACTTTGAAATACATATGGCTGAAACGTTTTAATAACACAAGAAAGTTTTTAAATTACAAAAACAACAAATTACAAAAGAAAATTAAATTTTCACATGTGCCTCAAAATATTTTCAACTTTAAGATATCGGAATGAGCTCAGCACTGAGACTTCGAAACAGTGCATAAATGAATAGTTTTTTTTTTTAAAAAATTTGTGTTGGCCTCATGATTAGAAGTCCAGTGGCTTATTGCGCTTCCACGCCACAGGTCCGGATTCAAACCCCTGGCCGAGCAAGGTCGACTCAGCTTTTCATCCATTCAGTGAGTCGATAAATGAGTACCAAGTTTACTTGAGAACTGAACACTGGGGGTTTCGTGTCAAACTGATCAACCTACCTGGAACATCTGCTCATGCTCCTCGGCACTCAGGGTCACGAAACAGTAGGCTTTGGCCCTCATGGACTGTTGGACCACTGAGTTTAGTTTAGTGTCATCTAAATTAGAATATATATATAAAAATTGTATAAAAAATTTTTTCATTAAAAAATTATTTAAATGCAAGTTTTTGGAGTAAAAAAAATAAGAAAGGAAGTTATACTTAAAAAAAAGTTTATATTTTTATAGGAAAATACTTAATAATATTTTTTCTATACATACCTAGGACTTTTCTGAAGCCTGAACTGAAAGTTTTGAAAAATTCACAGAATTTTCAGTCACCGATGTTTCTTTAGTTAAAATTTTTATACTCAAATGCATTAAAGTACATGAATAAATCCAGCTCTTCATTATAAATTTAAAATATCATAGTTCTGACTTTGTAGAGACGTCTTAGCTATATGTATATATATGTAAAATTTAATATCATAGATTTTTTTTCATAAAAGGAAAAAGTATGGAAAATATGTAAATTTTTCTTCACTCTCCTTGCCAAAAAGATTCCATTTAAATAATTCCTTATTGTAATATAACATTTTTAAAACAAATTAAGCAATTTTACATATATATTCTGAATCAGGTGACAGTAAATATCAATTTCTTTTTCCTTTATACGTTTTTCCAAAATCATGGTTCCGAACCCAATTTGATATCTTAGCGTGTTAAATAATGGTTTATTATGGGCAAAATAAATAACATATTTACACAGATTTAATTTTCTCGAAAAAATAACTTGGTTTAAATTAACATGGTACTTGTAACTACGCGATGGCTAATGAAAATGTGTGGTGAACTGGGGTTCCCACTAGTGTTGGAGTGGTCAAAGGCATTCAAAATCTAAACTATTTTTATCAAGTTCAAACTAAAATATTTTTAAAATAAGCATGAGAAAGAAAAAATATTAAAAATCGAATCCAAATAAAAGTTTACTTGTCACTCTGAGTGATTGTCTTGTGACGTCTTCGATTGGGGTGAACCCCACTCTGTCAATTCTTCTGAAGTCACTATATCTATTCATCCCCAAACAGCTGTTGGGAGACAAGTGCAGGTGGCCATGGGGTCATTGTTTGTTGTCAGGCCTCGGTCAAGCGCGGACATCTGGTCTGGAATTTACAATGGCTAGGGAATGCCGGTGACAATGGGCATTCCTGTATGAAGGTCTTGAATAGGCGAGGCCTGTGTGCACGTCGGTGCATAGAGAGTGGGGCTGTGAGGCCCAGGTGTGAGATGAATAGATGAGAATTATGGCGCCCTTGGATTCCAGACGGACGGGGAATGTGTTTGTGTTTGCCGCGCAAATGGGAGACGAAAGTGGCCCGGGGACGAAGGCAGACCTTTTCTTTGACCTGCCAATGAGGAAGACGAGGGCAGACCTTTTTCTTTTTTGACCTGCCAATGAGGAAAACGAGGAGCGTGTGGTGGACCCGCCCCTGGTGTTTAAAAAGGGTGAATTTTGAGAAGAGAGGAACGGACGACGGAGTGACGGACGGAGAGAAAAACTTAAGGAGACTGGAGAAAGACTGGAACGAACGGAGAGAGAAGAAGCTTGGAGATAGAACCCTGGAGTGAGACGGACGGAGCCCGGAATGGAAACAGAGAACCATGGAGAAAACTAGAGAGGAGCCCGGAATGGAAACAGAGAACCATGGAGAAAACTAGAGAAGAGCCCGGAAAAGCAGGGGATTGTCGAGTGCCTTGCGGAATAAGGATTGACCTCGAGTGAAAAAGACTGTCCGCCCGGCTTTGGCCTATTTAATGAAGCTATTAAATACTATTTAAATATTAAAATATGGCTGTGACAAATTTTCTTGTGTACTAATGACTGACGACGTTACAGTCTCATTGAATCTTGCAATTTTCTGGTAAGTCCATCCGCAATATATATTAGAGCAATTTTTAATGAGAAAAATCAACACTAGCCAAATTAACTCGCTACAAACAACTCTTTATCGAATACTGTGATTCGCCATCTCTGATAACTTCAGATGCCTTGTGATATTGCCCCTTTTGGTGATCATATCTTTGATTGTCAGCGTGAGCTAGAGGTGTGGGGTTTTCATAATAATCAGACATTTTAAATTCTTAATATGACTTTATTAAGAATAGAACTTAAACGTCTAACAATTTAGATAAGTTTATATAAATGAGAATCTAGAATTAACTAACGCACTAAAATAGTTAAACCGAATTGCATAACTTAGACCACTTTCTCTAAATAATTATATTATCCGCCTACTCTCACTTCTAATAATATTACAAGTTCTAATATCAAATAATCAGTCCTACCTTAATTCAAATTTAACTTCAATCTTTAAATGGAAACGTCTAGGCGCGTGTGCAATGGTATGAACCTTGTAGTAATGACAGAGTTTCTAGGTAACTTTACGATAGGCTGTCAATTCACGCTTGTATCTCCTCCAAACATAACATTCACCAAATTGCCATTCATTTTACTGAAACTTCTGTTCTTTTAAAAGCTATCTTATTCGCATTTCGCTTCCTGGGTTTTGGTTGGAAAAGAGTTGCCATTAATCTTGGCCGTCAAAAAACCCAGAGGTTATGTTAAAGAAAAGACGCGTGAGCCCGTCACAGCCTGTTTGAAAAAATCCTAGGTCCTTCACAAAAAAGACGAGATTCTCAAATTAAACTATTCTGTAAAAAAGAGAAGAGGTCAACTTAATGTCACCCATCAACCTGGAAAAATATTTCTTTATTTGGATTCGAGATAGTAACAAACATAAAATACGCGTATTTTTGAATTTTTTTTAAAATTTCTTTTAATTATTTATGAAGAAAATTACAAAAACAGGGAATGTTGCCTCGAGGCAATGTTGAGTTAAGCTGTCAAAATCTACAGCGCATGTTACGAAAGATAAAACCTTTTGAAACAATTTTGAAGCAATTTGACGCAATTATGAACAATATTTTATTATTTTTTTCAAATCGCAGCCGGATGATATACTTCGTAAATGCCGGTTGTCGAGTAACTAATTTCATTTCAATTTGCGATAAGTAGCGTCGTCTAGTTGTTTTCTTTGGCACCAGTTCGTTAGCTCAGAGTGTAGATCACCGGCTACAGTGCATGATTACATTATGAAATCAATTCTTTGAATTTGGCACGCGATCGAATGGTATGTTGCTTACAGACTACACTTTGTTACAGAATGTTAATCGAACGGGGAAATTCGAGAGAAAACGCTGTATACCAATTTTGTGATTTCGAACCAATTGTTGAAGCAATGAAGACAACACTTGACCTCTCCTAATGACCACTCCCCGCCGGACTGAACAACAAGTTCGTGGGGATGCATTTCCCCTAAACAAGAAACAGCCTTCACTATTCTACACGCACAGATCTTTATTAAAACCAGAACTCAAACTAGAACTTACGTTGGCCAACATCACCATTGTACTATGGCAATCCCTGATAAATATAAATTAATTGTTTATTAACATCGCACGACGAAGCTACAGGGCGGCTATTGGCGACGGACCTAGTAATTCTGAGCTACGACCGAATGATGAAAGACTACACCGGAACTGGTACCCCCTTTCGAAATTTCCACCTCCACATATTCAGTATGTATAACATAGCGAATCTTGTCAGAAAAAACATCAGCCATAAATTTTCACCTATGGACCATTCAGTTACGAATGGCCGTAACAAATATGAAATGAATGACGTCAAATATCTGTTTTTTCTAGTCTAAGCACTAATGCACTAAGAAAGAAAAATAGGTTACAGTTATCATAAGTGAAACAATGAAAAAGTATAATACCAGTAAAAAGGCAATGCAGCAATCATGCATATTCAAGACGGGGTCTATCAAAAACAACCACCACAAATCATAGTTCCTAAATTTATCATCGGAACACACCCATAAGACATCCAAATCCAGTCATATGGCAGTCGACGACTTGTAAACATAATGATTAAATGGACCCAAACGGCACTCTTTTCGTCAATATGGTCCGCATCGTGCTCAATCCCCCTCAAACGCACCCCCTTTATTTCGAATTTAATAGCTGCGCTGCAAAAGGTGGGACGATAATGTATTCTCTGCATCCCTCTGACTACCCCTGAAATCTTGGCGTAGAGTAATAGCCAAAGAAAATGTATGCAGTAGACCGTGTTTGAGTAGAATGGTTGTATATTTTGTGTATATTTTATTGCAGGTACTCAAGTATGAAGTGTTGTAGGGTGGGAGGTTATTGAGAGGGGTCACGAGGAGCAGAGAACCTCTCCCACAAAAATGCCTTTCAAGTCCCCCACATAGAGTTTTTCTTGTGAAGGGGGGAAGGGGCTCTGGAAGACTTCAGAACGAATATGTAAAGGGGCTTGACTATTGACAGGGGTTCAGGGGGATGAGTTGTGCACGCTGGTTTAAACCTGAAAATAACAGATAGAGTCCTTTTTGTAGTAGAAATTTAATATGGATGCCAGATTTCGAAAGTAATTGTCACTTTTTGTCGAAATTTGTGATGTGGAACAGGGTATACACCTTTAAATTTGTATGCAAAAAATGTACAGAACTAATATAAAGTTCCAATTTCATTGTTATAAGATGAGTAGCATATTGCAATCCGTGTATTTTTTCATTTTTGCTTGAAAAACAATCCTTTTTCTATGCAGAGAATGTTCACTTTTTCTTATAGATGTTTAATGCTCAAACCTGATCACGGTAGCCAAGTGGTTCTAGTCCAAAGCATTGCGGGAGGCTCTTCCTTAGGTAGGTATAAAATTTATAACTCCCCCTTCAAGAACATGCATGATGCGTCTTCTGGATGCTCCAACAAGTTTTCTTTATTTCCCCCAAGGACGTCTTAAGACTTCTTGAGGCCCTGGGCCCCTACACAAATGTAGCCACCACGTCTACCCTTACAAGTAGACGGTACATAACACTCATTGTCAAAAACCCTTACAAACAATAACCCGAAACAAATAAATGTGCATGACTTATGATCGTACAAACCGGCTCGACCGACTTCCACCCTTAGACTGAATGAGTAATAATGGTATATGGTGGTAGGCTTAAGCCTATACATAGACAACGGTCATCACATGTAGCCAGTTGACATATCGTCTGTAATTCCAAGTTTTTCGGAGAATACAACAGGAAATAACATTAGACCGTTAAATTTATTCTAATTGTGATCTTATTATGGCTGAATCGAGAACGAGACGAGGCCCCCATTAGGGCCCGGCTCCAGTTAGCCCATGCCTTAAGACATCCCTGATTTCCATTCTCCTCTTCGCCAATAAATACTTTTACTTCCCTTCCCCTTCTTTTACCTCGCAGCACAAACACAGATTTGAAAACTTATTCACATGATTATACTTACGGCCCTTCCGCACGAGTCAGTTTGTGTCGAACATAATAGAAAGCGTATAAAGTTGGCCGTTAGTTTTGAATAGAAATCACCTGGGTCCTTTCACATGTGGTCAATTGGCACTCCACGCTGTGGAACTCGCGAAAACACTTTTCTCTTTTTCACTAGTTGACCCAAATAAAATGATATTGTTGAAGTTACGCTCTTCACACACGGCTACTTATGTATTGAATATGGAGCTTTTTAATATTTCTCGGATTTTAATCATGGTAACGATGAGATTGTGAATTTCACTTCTCCTTCTTCAGTTAGTTTTGTGTCCGTGTTCGAAAGGGATGAGAAGTGAACGTACAAAAGGGAAGGGGCGATTAGTGGTTTAAAACCCCGTAGCCCAAAAAACCAACGCTGGACATCATTGGGAACTGGAACGCGAAGCGTTCCTCTGTCCCATACTGAGGTATTTGGGCTCTGACGTTGCGGGACCTTGATTGAATCAGTGTATCGTGATTGGTGGACCCCGTAGACCAGTGCTCCGCAATCTTCGCTACGGACCGGTCAACGTTTGATAATTTTACCACTGCCAACTGAAGGTGGGACACGTTGATTGTTTATATTTTAGATTGTTTTGATTTAACAATATTTTAATTTAGTTACATTTAAATATATCTTCAGAATAAAATATAGTTACACCAAAAATGAATAAAAGTGATTTAACGTGGTATATAAAGTGATTTCCGTGGAAAGTTGCGCAAATCCAAAAGAAATGCACCACTTTAAGTAAAATGGCAATAGTTTAATGTTCTTTAGGTGACCCAGCACCATTTGATACATGGATCGGCGCCGTTCCGCGGACCGGGGGTTGCGGATCACTGCCATTGACCATAAGATTTTTAATGTTTACCATAAAAAAAGGGGTGGCGAACCTTTATGGACCAACGTGCCATTTTTTCTAAAGAAGTGTTTAATGAGATATAGACGTGCCATCAAGTAATTTTTACTTGTTATTATTGAGAAAATAATAAAACTAAATGCTAACAACAAAAAAGTTTTTATTTATTACGAAAAACTACCTTTTGTACTGTATAGTTGTAAATGTTTTAGTTATACGTGTAATTAAAAGTAAAGTAAACATTAGTGTGACTTCTGTTGTTGCAGATTGTGGGTGACAAATAACTTGTATTAGGATTGCAAGATGTTACTTTAGTTGAATGCTTGCTGAATTGGAATCATCTGCCAAACGGTTTCTATGCAATTAATTATTTTTGCTGTGGTTTACTTTTTTGACAAGAGGATTTGGAATTTGTTTCAAAAAGCCGTTTCCCAGACCATGTGTTCTACATACCAATATTCCAGAACATAAAACACACACCGCTTCGTCGCCTTTACTAATGATGCCATATTTCTAGTTTCACCAAATTTGAAATTCTCTGTTGCACTTAGTATCTTGCATTTTTTTGTTCTTTTGCTGAACTAACCATGTTAAATAAGTCAAAAATCGTAAATATAACACAAATAAACTTTAAAATACAATT
>BMAV01018440.1:85632-101498 GCA_019973955.1 Trichonephila inaurata madagascariensis
GTACCCGAAACTCAACTCATTAATTGCTCTTTAAGCCTCCTCCATTCCCAACAATAAGCATTCCCTTTTCACAACCCCCCTGTCGCCCCTCGTTTTCCAAACGATTCCCTCCCAAATACCACCCTACATAACAGAACAGCTATCACCTGCTCCAAGTAGGAACTTAGTCAACTGAAATGAGTCATCACTGCTTCTTTTGAATAGCGAGACGTGGAAAAAATTATAGCGTGTCATTCCTAATCCAGGTAACCCCCGAGCCATGCCTCTCCCCCTCACCTGAGTATCAAAAAGGGGGAGGCTGACCCCTGACCCTTGAGATAGCGAGGGAAGATAACAAAACTCCAGACGGTTTTGACTGCTCGCTGCGTTGCAGCAGTAGGAGGGAGAATGAATCATTGTTGAGGCCATTTGAAGTGTCTGCTGAGATTTGGATTAGGAGATCACGGATGAGTGGAGATTTAATCCAAACAAAGTGGATTTTTTTTTATTATTATTCCTCAGATGTGCAATCCATTCAGATGAAAAAAAGCTGTAATTTAAACTTATGCGACTTTCTATTTGTGTCTTTCAATATTTCAAGGTACGTGAGAATGAATAGGAAAAAAAATAGAAAAGAAACGAGAGAAAGTCTTACAGTAGTCGCATATGATGTGTAACATCTGACATGTTATTTTGGTAAATACGCAATATTAACTTTTTTCCTGAAAAAAAATATGAATCGGGTATGATTGGAAATAATTTCCTATCGAATAATTATATCTTCAATGAAAATTGTATTTAATTAACAATAGGAGTAATACAATATTTTATCAAAAATAATTATTCTTGCTCATTTTGGGGAAGAGCGGAGACAATAGACTTATGATAACTAAAATATGACACATATACTTGTGATTTCAAAGTATTTAAAAACCGTTGAAAAACAGCGTCAATAACAGTACCACTGTTAGCAGTCGAAACATTTTGATTTGTGTTCATTTCGAGCTTGAGTTCATCATTCATAAAAGCTATGAGTGACTTAGCTTTTGGCAAACTGAAGTTAAACACCACTCAAAATCAGGGGAAGCGAGTGAAATTTTTTTTAAAGATCAGAACCACTTTCGTTATATGGTAAAAGTACAAAATGCAGGAAATCTTTATTTTTTTTTTTTAACCGTTTGATTCGAAGAAATGTATACGACCACCGAAATCACTGTTTGTCCATTCTCAAATAAGCATTCTGCCGCACTTATGTCCTCCAATATCGTGACTAACGGATTTAGAGTCAAGCTCTCGAGTGCTTGATGGCTACTAGAGTTGGACCCCATGCGAGGGTAGCGAAAAGACACAGCCACGCACTCTCATTAGTCAAATCAAGTAGCGCGGGCTTACGTCACATCCTGTTACACACATCCGTCCCTTTTCACGAAATCACTCCCACAAATATCCAGCAAGCGAGAGGAAAGATTTTACACATAAAAAAAATATAAAAAACTTATGCCAATTTATATAAGTTAGTGAACAACTCAGCGTTCTTTAATCAGGAGGTTAATATTTTTATACTTATGATATACAGTCAAATCTCTATATAACGAACCTCTATATTACGAATTTTTCTATAGAACGAACTTTTTCCTGGAACCAAGAACATTTCACGATTTCCTTCGTAAAATAACCTCTCTATAGCGAAATGCATTTTCTATGTAACGAACTTTTTCTTTTGTGATTCAATTTTTTTTTCTCCCTATTTTAAACGTATTTCTGAACATTTCAAGTTATTCTCTCTTGAACATATTTTATGGTGGTCATAAATCTTGAACTAGTTTCATTAATTTTTAACTCGCTGAGAGCAATAGAGATCTGGAAGCTTCATCCAAGAAGTGCGACCTGTAACCCCCATTGTCCAGTTCACTAGAAACATTTTCGATACCCCCTTTCACCCTCAGTGGTGTTATCTAGTGTCCCAGTGTTCTAGTGATAAAATAATGTATGTTTAATGTTACTTGTATGCGTTCAATTGTAGAGAAAATGTCCTTAAAATTCATTAATTTTAACATAAAATTATTTTCTTAATATTGAAAATACAGTGTATTCGACATTATTTTTTCTTGTTTTCCTTGCAGTTTTTCTTTCTTTTTTTGATGGGTAAGATAGATAAAATAAATATATATTAATTTTAAAAAAAAGTGTGAATAATTACTTTTTTTAATATATAGTGTTTATGAATATAAAATTTTGTTTTATGTGGTTTATAAAATATAGTGAAAAATGAACCTCTATATAACAAATTCTCCATATGGCGAACTTTTTTTCGGGATTTAGCGACTTCATTATATAGATGTCCGACAGTAATTTTGTTCTCTGTGATTTGAAATATAAATATTAGATGTGTTGCATAGCCTAAAATTCTGGCTTATAACGAGCACCTATACTTTCAAACTGTATTTTTCTTTTTCTTTTTTGTATATTCGCTGTATAACGCGCATCCCAATTTTCACGAAGAAATCTGAAATATACGTGTGTAATGCTAATATGTTTTGAAGTCATTTACTCGAAGTATTATCCCAGGCTTTTAAAAAAAAATAGTATACTTATAGAACTACAACTCTTTAAGTTCATTAGAGGTGTATCCTTTCTTTTAAATAAAGAATATTTCAATCTATGTAGAAGCCTTAATTTTTTTTATGCTCACCTGTTTTTCGTTTTTAAAGCTATCATTTTTATACCCGGCGTATAACGCGCACCTGGAAATTTCTATCTTATTTTCTGTGTTAAAAGTGCGCGTTTTACATCGGATTTTGCAGTATATTATCCTTATTATATTCTTCTTTTCAAGAAAGTAGGGAGTAGTTCTTCACGAAAGGGGGGAGGATAAAATTTAGATGCATTTTCAAATAAGTAAATTAGGTAAAGTTGTTCAAATATTAAAATTATTTAAAAAATCTTTTTCAAAATCTTTTCAAAAAATATTCTTATACTATAAGTGTATTTTCAAATCGAGTGCATTTTGTTTACCTATATACCTTATTATTGTCGACAAATATGTACTATTTAAAAGAAAATTTCCACAAAAAGAGGATGTTGGCAACATCGAAGCGCATAAGCTGATTGACTGGATTGATTGTATTTATCACGTGACTATACGATGTCGCATGAATTTTTGAACTAATCGACTGGAAACACAAGTTTGTCGTTGTCATGTGACAATGACATCTGATGAATTCAGCCTATTGGTTTTTTAAATTGAGCTTACTTAAGGTGGCATCATTAGATTTACAATGAATATAAATCTTTCCAGAGATTGCGAGAAAATCCTTTCATTTTTGAATCGTTATCTTTTAAGGTATCTGACTACGTTCGGAACCGTGATTTTAAAAAAAAGTGCATAAATGGATAATTTTCATGATATTGAGTGTCACTTAGATTAGAATACACGTATAAAATTGTTTTAAGGACATTTTGACAAAGAAAAATTATTTAAATACAATATTTTGGCAAAAAATTAACTTAGAATTTACATTTTTTCAAAATGTTCTCCTTTTATAAGAACTGCTTCTATAATAATAATATTTTGTGTGTGTGTGTGTGCTTATATAAAGTAAAGACGTCTCCAGAGAGTCTGAACTAGGATATTTGAAAAATTTACTTTTTTTTCAGAGTTACCACCCATTGAAAGAATTATCGACGTTTTTTTCTTAAAATTTCTTCACTCTGTTGTAGTAAAACATGGATAAACCACTTTTAAGTTATATATTTCAAAAATTCTAGTTTAGCCTTTGTACAGATGTCTGAGCCTTTGTACCGGCAAAATATTATTATAATAGAAGCATTTTTCATAAAAAGAGAATGTTTTGAAAATGGGTCATTTTATGTTCATTTTTTGTCAACATATTGTACTTAAATAATTTTTTATTGTAATACTATTCTTAAAACAATTTTATATACGTTTTCTAATCTAAGTGACACTAAATATCCTAAATATGATCCATTTATAAGCTTTTCAAAATCACGGTTCCGAACGTAGTCGGATATCTTAACTGACAATCTTTAGAGTTATATGATCATTTTTTTTTCCTTCTTTTCTGGATAACATATATTTATTTACAAAAAACAACTTCAAGTTGTTCATCAGACAGTAATTTCAAACTTCCGAATACACAATAACCATTTTATTTCGTTTTATACCATACAAGGCTCCTCATGTATATATACTCCCCTGTTTCATCATGCAATATCATTCACAGTCATCTCGGTGGGAGGTTGAGTTCATCCCATCGACAAACTTCGCAATAGCTCAGATTTTTTTTCCCTAAGCCCTTACAGAAGTAAAGGAAAAGAAAGCAAAAAGAAAAAAAAAACCCTGAACCATTGCATAAACACATTTAAGTTCAGTGAAGCGCGTCGAACGCAATCGCTTTTAAGGTTTCTGTATTCCTTGTCCATGTGTCATACATGTCCATACAATGGAAAACAGATTGTTACCCGCAGAGCTTTCTGCTTACAAGTGTTGTGGACAGATCGTACTTTTCAGTAAATAACTGTGGCACACGCATTGAAAGAGGAAAGTGGGTATGGATTATTACCCTGGGATCGATGCTGAATCCTTGACATGGTCGACTAGCTGAAAAAGTTGTTTATATATTCTTACCTCGAATTATTATTTTTTAAAAAAAATAAAGTAATTTTTCTAAAGGATGTCTTCCACATAATGTTAAAGAATAGGACCCAAGTTTGGGCAATTTTTTCGGATAAAAAATTATTTCAACATTAATACTATATTTTTGCTTCGCTATCCTGTAGAGCAGGGGTGGTCAACCCAAATGACCTCGCGGGCCACTTCGGAAGAACTTTACAATCCCGCGGGCCGCATATAGTATCTTTATATTAGATTTGGATCCATTACAAACATTTGTTGGAGTGAAAATTTATAAAAAAATTTATACAATGTTATTGTTTTTCATGTATACAAACAAAGCAATGATAAAATAATGTTTAGTTTATTTAATTAGTGAGATATTTGTTTCTCAACTCTTTCACTTAGTTTTTGCAAGTCGATCTCAATGCATGTGTATTTGCATATCGTAATTGATGTTGCAGAATTTCGTGCGTTAAGTGTGAGCACGAGTTATGCTAGATAAATTTCAAGTTAGAAAAAAAAAAAGAAAAGATTCGCAGTAACAGAGAGAGAGAGAGAGAGAAGCAACGTGATAAAATAATATCAGTTATGAGATTTTCATTTTCAAATTGTATAGATTTTAACCTTTCTAAAAATACCTTACTTTAACCTCTAGGGTAATTAGAAGCCCTTAAAACCTATTTTTAAATAATTGTTGAAACTGGGCCACACCCGTTTGAATGGCGAAAAATTAAACAAAGTAATTCGTTTTTGCTTAAAAGTTGAACCTCTGATATAAACCAAAACATGTATCTTTTTTTGTAAATTGGGCCTTTTTTTTTATTTCCTAGCCCATTAGAAATCTCACTGTATACATTAAAATCAATTTATCTCAAAATGTAAATTTTGATGTGCGATGTACCTTTTCTGAGAAACTACTGTTCACAAGTATGTAAATTTTTTACGATATATTTATAATGATATCTAATATATACTGAAATGAGCTTTTTGTAAAAAGTCTATTTTTTACAAAATTTTTATGTGAAAAATGGGTCACATTTCGCATTGTTTGATAAAATATTTCATAAATTATTAAACAATTCAAAGTTAGCTAAAAGCTCATTTCAGTATAATGAGAAAGGTGTACTTTAATTGTATGAAAACATATTTTTTCAAGCATGTGCATATAACAGATTTTGAGGAAAGGTACATCGAAAATAGCAATTGTTAGTATAAAGAGAGAGAGAGGTTTTTCTAACTCTTCTTAAAACGCGAGAAAAAAATCTTTTAGTTTTGACTCAAGTCGCTAAAAATGAAACTAACCTGGCTGTATCTGTAATTCCTTAAATAATTAGTTTCAGTCAATTAATTTTAATTAATTATAATCAAATTATCGTATTTTTACTTAAAACAATAGTGTATAGAAAATTTCAGCTCAAATAAGCGCTTTGAAATGTGAGGAAAAAAACCCTTTTCGACACAAGTCGCCAAAGGGGTCGCTAAGTCTCCAAAAATGATCCCAACGTGGCTGTATTTGTAATTCTTTGAATAATTCGTTTTAGTCAATTACTTTTTATTAATTATAATTAAATTACTCTATTGTCATCCAAAATAATCATGTATATAAAATTTCAGCTCAATTGAGTACTTTAAAATGTATTTTATCAACGATTGAAAATTCCACCAAGATAAATATATAGAGAGCGTGAGATAATAGTAGGGATTGAAAAATAAAAGGCTTGTATTCGACTCCCTGGTTAGGTGGCGGGAGAAAAGATATTCAATGTTTGGACGCGGCCACTTGTTCATGTGTGCTTGTCCTAATAAACGTTAAATGTTTCAATTTAGACACAATGTCTTAATGATTTTTTGAAGCCCATTCATTAGAATTGATTTCTAGTGCAATAATAGGATACGTGTATTAACGTTTAACGGGGTCACAATAAAGTATTAACGTTTGAGTGTTTTTTAATCTAAAAAATATGTGTCAGATGTACGCTGCGTTCTTTAACAGTATGTGTAAAAGGCTTGAACGATATCTGTTACTTCATTTTTTCATATGAAAGGAAATTTTTAAGTACAAGCAGAAAAAGTTGTATACATTCTCAACATGTTATTTTTTAGCACTGGAATTGTTAAAAAATTTAGTTTACAACCATAAACTTGATTTTAAAAAACTGATATAATTAAATCTTATTGTGCTTCAAATTTCTTACCATTCAAAGTTTTTAACCTTGTATTCAGCAATCTGCGCTTGGAATTTAAAGGTCACGAAAAAACTGACGGCTTCCATGAGCGGTTTGATCAATAGTAAAATGGCATTAAATTAATGGGGCTCTCGTTACAAATTGTACACGAAAATTCAGCTGGAATAACAGTGTAGTACTATGAGAATTATAACAAGATTGAAAGTAATGCCGTACAGCATTATGGTAACTCTGTCAAGAAAATTACTATCATCGAAAAATCAAAGAAACGTCATAAGCATAATTTTATTAGCATTAATAACAATTTTTACCAGTTTTTTCCATTAGGGTACATTTAATTGTTCTTGTCTGCATACGTCAATAAAAGCAGAAGGGGAGCTGTTAAATTTATTTTTAGGGTATAAAGAGAAAAGAAAGTGTGGGCCAATAAATTCTATTTTTGATCATGTAATTACGTTATATGGTCTCACTTTATTGCGTTATATTTCCTTGTCTTGTTATTAAATGCCATTATTACATTGTTATTAAAGGAACTAAAGTGTTTTTCTAACCACAGAATATGAAAATATGTAGTGATTTCATCACACGCAATCTCAACGTATTTCTTAAAAGCACCTTGTTCAGTTCTTATTTTATTCGTAATTTGGAACCTTAGAGCTTATGAATTGCATTATCACCTGATATTTTTGTTATTTAGAGGTCGGCACTCTCATTAATAAGCACACAATATTAACCTTCAAAAGAAAAAAAAAACTCTTTAAAATGATAATTTTGTGACACATTTTAGAAATATTAATACTTGAAAGATCATATTGTTATTAAATGAAATTAATTAAAGGAAAAAAAAACACTGCATGCCCTGCTTATGTCTGCTTTTACCTGCTACGAAATTAATTTATAAAAATTGATAGTTGAAAATCTTTACAAAGAACAGTTTTAGCCTCCAAGAGTGCATATACACTCAAAAATTAATAATTAAACAATAATTAAAGTAAATAATTAATAGAATTTTTTATTTTAACGAAACAATGTATATATAATTAAACAATGAAATATAAATAGTAATAGGTATAGCTAAAAAAGATTGAAACTGTTATACAGATTTACAAAATTAATTATATAAATATTTGCTTTGAATAAAACAAATCATCCAAGCTCTTTTTAACATAAAAAATATTATAATATTTTTGTAAATTTCATTGAAAAATTCCCTTTTGTTGTATTTCATTCCATAAATGAACTAAAATAATTTGTTCTTTTTTTCATTTAAAATGCATTCGATTTAAAAAAGAAAAATAAACAGGGTATTATAATTTTCAATAGGATGTATCATTCGGCTAAGGCATTTTATTTATAAATGTGAGCTAGAAAGGAATTTGAAATTCTATTGATAGTTTGTTCGATTCACAAATAAAAAAAAAAGTTTTTGCGTGGTTTGATTTTATATTTTAAGAATATGATTAGATTATTAGAAGTGATATTACTTTCCAATCTTTCAATTTTCCTCATAAAAGAGTTTCAAATCCTAATTTAAGATAACTTACAAAAAAATAGTTTATATACGTATAGATACATTAACGGAAAAAAAAAATATCCGAACACCAAGAAAGACTTGCGTTAGATAAATGAAATTTGGTAGGCATATTTATACAACCAAAAGACGACATCGATTCAAGTTTCGATTTAAAAGTGTGGCGCTCGTAGCGTCTCCTAGAACTTGCCAATCAGAGTTGCCTTAAATGCGCGCTGTAAAGTTCGTGAGCGTTATTTGTCTGTGAAATCTGGCGTATTGAGTTGATGGTAGCCAAGAATGCCTTTAAGGTATCCGACTGCGTTCGGAACCGTGATTTTAAAAAAGCGCATAAATGGATAATTTTCATGATATTTAATGTCACTCAGATTAGAATACATGCATAAAATTGCTTTAAAGATATTTTAACAAAAAAAATTTATTTAAATACAATATTTTGGCAAAAAATTAATTTAGATTAATATTTTTTCAAAATGTTCTCCTTTTGTGAAAAATGCTTCTATTATAATAATATTTTGTCTGTATATAGCCAGACCTCTCTACAGAGGCTCAACTAGAATTTTTGAAAAATTCACATTATTTTCAGAGTTACCACCAATTAAATTAATTATTGGCGTTTTTTTCTTAAAATTTCTCCACTCTGTTGTCGTAAAATATAGATAAACCCACTTCTAAGTTATATATTTCAAAAATTCTAGTTGAGCCTCTGTAGAGAGGTCTGAGCTATATGCAGGGAAAATATTATTATAATAGAAGCATTTTTCACATAAGGAGTTGAAAAAAGATTATTCTAAGTTAATTTTTTGCCAAAATATTGTATTTAAATAATTTTTTTTTTGTTAAAATGTCCTTGAAACAATTATATACATGTATTCTAATCTAAGTGACACTAAATATCATGAAAATTATCCATTTATGCACTTTTGCAAAATCACTGTTTCGAACGTAGTCGGATACCTTAAGAAAACGAAGAAGCCATTTTCAGCAGCTCACCGAGTTTGAACGAGGTCGAGTTATAGGGCTATGAAAAGGTGGGTTTTCTTTCCGTGATATTGCAGAATGAGTTGCTTGGAATGTATCCACTGTGCATAATTGTTAGGAGCAGTGGTCTTGGGATGGTATTACCTCAAGAAGACCGGGTTCCAGACGGCCACATGACACTACTGAGAGGGAAGACAGCCATATTTGGTGTAGGGCTGTGTCGCATCGTACTGCGTCTGCGGCAGAAATTCAAGTTGCAGTTGGTACCACAGTGACACAACGAACTGTTAGAAATCGGTTACTTCAAGGGCAGCTCCGAGCCTGGCACTTTGTAGCTTGTATTCCACTGACTCTAGATCGTGGCCGTTTGCGACGCCAGTGGTGTCAAGCCAGAGCTCATTGGAGGACGGCAATGGAGGTCTGTTGTATTTTCTGACGAAAGTAGATGCTTCCTTGGGGCTAGTGATGACCGTGTATTGGTCAGAAGGAAGCCAGAGGAACGCCTGCAACCAAACTGTCTGCGGCTGAGATATACTGGACCTACACTTGGAATCATGGTCTGAGGAGCATTTTCCTATGACTACAGAAACACTCTCGTGGTTATTCCAAACACACTGACTGAAAATGTATTCGTCAGTCTGGTAATTCAACCTATAGCACTGTCATTCATGAACAACATTCAAATAGGAGTTTCCCAACAGGATTACTCTCGCCCTCACACTGCTGTTGTACCGCAACGTTACCTTAACCTGCGAGATCACAGATCTGTCTCCAATTTACCACGCATAGGATATCATTGGATGACAACTCCAGAATCATCCACAGCCAGCACTGACCGTCCCAGTATTGACACAACAAGACCAACAAGCATAGAATTCGATACCACAAAGGACATTTGGCACCTGTATGACACAATGCATGCACACTTGCAGTCTTGCATTCAAATTTCTGGAGGTTACATGGGCTATTAATGTAATAGCATTTCACATCTGAAATGCATTTTCTTGAGCTTAAACTCACCTGTAAGACGAAATTTTTGGTGTTGTTAAAGCGATCGCAGTAGCCTAGTGGTTATAGTCACGGATTCGACGTCGTCGTTGTGGCCGCGGTAGCCGAGTGGTATAGGTATCGGATCGTGGCTTGTCTTGTCACGAGTTCGATCCCAGTACCACTAAAGACCCACCGTGTAGGGCAGCGATGCATGTTAAATCTGTCGAGAGCTGAAACATCCTCCCGTTGGTGTGGTGTGGTAGTTAGGAGAGGGGGGTGCCAGCTCAGGTGTCGTCCACGTCACTTGACCATGGTTCAAAATTACGTGGTCCGTCGCCAAAAGCCCTCGTGTAGCTGAAGAGTGCGACGTTAATATTCAATCAATCAATCGACGTCGTCGTTTCATGAGTTCAAGTTCTTGTGCCACTGAAAATCCATCATGGAGAGGGGATGATGCATTTTGATTCCGTCGTGGTTCAAAGTCCTCACGTTGAAATGTGTATGGTAGTTTGGAGAGGAAGGTGCCAGCTCAGGTATCATCCTCGTTACTTGACGGAGACTCAAAACTACAAGGTCCGTCGTCATTAATTCTCATGTTGCTTTATAGTGCGACGTTAATAAACACAAACTCACTCACTCAGTGTTGTTAAAATTAATAGTTCAGAGAGAAAGAGAATATAAACAAATTTATGTGCAATTTTTTTCAATACTTTCTTAAATGATATACTTTCTTATTCTTATAAATGATATGTTATTAGCACTTTCTCGAATATTTACAAGCACTTGTTACTAATTACTAAACTCAGTGGTGTAACAGCCCATTGCGGGCCAAGGCCTATTGTGCCCATCTTAGTTTACGTAACCTTGGGATCTGAGGTGCATGAGCAGATGTTCCAGTCAGGTGGTTAATCAGACGCGAAACCCCCCAGTGCAACTTGGTATTTATTTATCGACCCACTGAAGGGATGAAACTTATTACCAATTACCCACACGGAATATTTTCGATTAAAATCATGACATTTCTTCTTTAAAGTAACATTTTTTTTATCGACATTTCATTTAAACAGGAAGAAAAAGGGATTTGTTAAACTGTAAAGTGTATATAAAAATATATGACTTCCATTGCCTCATTACAGAAATGTCTTTTTATATACAGTCAACCAAACTCTCCCCGAAAGGCCAATCAAAAGCAACAATCAAACATCATCCCCGTGACATCACATCATAGCAGGAGGCACCATCCGGGTGAGCACCTCGCCCCCGCACAACAAAATGAAAAAAAAAAAAAAGATAAAAGACGGATGAAGTTTCACTTTTATCTCTTCTTAAGATCTCACCTTGATGATGATGTTGATGATGGAAAGGAGTCTGACAGGTGATTTATCCAGGCTTCACTATTACGGCCGCCGGGCCACGGGTAATTTGAAGAGATTCAGTGTAAAAACAAACTGGTACATTGCATATAATAGGCGATATATCTGCGGTCGTGACCGGGAATCCTGTTCCAAATTATATCGCCAAACAGTTTCTTTCTCTGATTTATCTGGGTTTATGTTCTGTGGGTAATTTCCCGATTAAAAAAAAACACTGTTGCTGCTGTACAAGGGATGAGAAATTCGGCGAATGGACCGGCCTTCGAGTTCCCGAAGGGGTTGAAACATGTCAGGTGCAAGACACGTGGACTGCGCGAGTTGTTCTAAACCAGGGGTCGGCAAATTACGGCTCCTTGCATAGACGGTTAAGGCTCTTCAGAATTATAGCTATATCATTTATTAAAGAATATTATGCGTACTAAAAAATTGTGTTTTTTTCTCTTCCTCCTTTATTATTATTTATTGAAAAGATTCACCTTATATTTGCATCTAAAATTAAACAGTTGACAAGTCGAGAAGGGGTTAATGAGTTGAAAGACTTATTAACCCCTTCTCGGCTTTTTCCGAGCTGAGATCAGGCAGGCGAAACGTACCATCCAGGCTCATTCCGAGTGTAGCTCGGGAACTGTGAAAATTTACACTGCAATCGGTCTTTCCTGCATTATTTCACATGTGCTTTTTATGGTTTCGAATAATTGAAAACATGACTGGTAACAACAGCATGACTGGTAGGTTGTTCGAGTTCTGCTTTTTTTAGTGTTTGAGCAAATTGGCCACACAACGGTGAAACCAAAAGTAGACACTTAGTTGTTGGATGTCCACGCACATCAAAGAAAAAGGACTTCGGAAATTTACTGGTTTAGTTATTTAAAATCGGCGTTAGACAGTGGGACACTTGACAGCCCAATATACAAGTTCAAGAACAAGTGTTCCGTAACACACAGCTCAGTGGACACTGTTGCCTATGGGACTACACACCAGACGTCCCACCAGGGTCTTTGTTGACCAAGCATCTTTGCCAACTACACCTAAAGTGGGCTTAGAAGCATTGAGACTTGGCTATAAATAAGAGAAAAAGAGTTTTCTGGCTGGACGAATCACGATTTCTCATTCTTTACGTTGATGATTGTTTCAGGGTGCGTCGTTTTCCACAGTCGGACTGTTGCCCCCTCCAAATACACAGATTGTTGATGGTGGCATTATGCTTTGGACAGCATTTTTATGGGGACTCTGGGGCCTTTAGTTCAGGTAGAAAGGACTGTGAAAGTTGTAGATTATCTGAGTACAACTGCGGATCAGTTGCACCCTTATATAGTGTCTGTTTTCCCAACTGGAAATGGAACCTTCCAGAAGGACACCGTCCCATGTCAAAAGGCTAAAACTGTGTTAGAAGGTTCGAGGAGCATAAACACAATTTCCAATTAATATCCTGGCCTCCTAACTCAGCGGATCTTAATCTGAGAGGGCACATTCAGGTTTTCATAGAAAAGCAGCTCAGGGATCAAACATTTTCATATCGGAATTTTTCGAAATTACGTGACCATTGCTTAGACAATTGGTACCACCTGTCTCCAGGTATCTACCAAAAGCTTGTGATATCCCTGCCAAGTGGAGTTGTAGCTGTTTTGCTGGCATAGAAAATGGTGTAAAGTATTATTAAGTAAGTGTTTATAATGTTTTAGCTCTTTGGTGTATATGTGTGTGCAGTAGCGCACACAAGGGGGGGGGGGCCTCGGGAGGCCGGACCCCCCAAAGCCCTTGATTTTTTTTCCGATTGATCATAATTCTAAGTATATAGTACGTAAAATATAATTAAGTATTTGTTATGAATGATTAATTTTATTAATTAATGCTATAATTATTTATTCAATAATTAGTTTTTTACTGTGCTTTGTTCCCGAAAATTGACAAAATTAAAAGGAGCATGATACAAGAATGGTGAACTTCCGACCTCGGACTCCCCCCCCCTTGAAAAATTCCTGTGTGCGCTACTGTGTGTGTAAGTAGCGGTCCCTTAAAAACAGTCCCTTTGGTAAACTGTTAGGTTATAGGATTGCTGCTTTAAACAAAGGTTCAAGGTATTTTCCTCTTTATTTAAACATATCAATGGGCGGAAGCAAAATTTACAAGAAAAAATTCAGTAAGAAATAATATAAAAAATTTCAATGTACTAAAATTAATTTGTGTGTGTGTAATAAATCTAAAACATCATAAACCAATTGCCTAAAAAATTATTCTACCTACCCTACTGAACGAGCCAAAACGAAAGTAATCAAAGCTTTATAAGTGGCCGCAGTAGACTAGCGGTGAATGTAATGGACTTGTAGTTGGCAGGATGCAAGTTCGAGTCTTGTACCGTTGAATTCTCGAGGTTAAGAGGGGGTCAATTCACGTTAAATCTGTCGAGGACTTAACGTCCTCCTATTGGTGTGGTGTGAAAGTTAAGAGAGAGGTTGCTACATAAGGCGTCCTCGTTAATCGACCATGGTTAAAAATTGCGAGGTTGTTGCCAATACTCTTTGGGCTGCTTTATAGTTCGATGTTAATATACTATAACTGTTCAATAATGAACTTCACAAACTTATTCACAAACTGTAAACTAAGTGCGAAATAAATGATGTGGCTACGAGTGTTTCTCAATTTAAATAAAACATTTATTAAGTATTTACAAGGATGCATAAAAAAGCTTAAATATTATCGCGCACGCTCACAGCCGTCTGTTTCCTCCAAACGCATCTAGTGGAACTACATTCCTTCTCTGTTCGGAGCGCTTTTCCTCCCCCTGTTGCCAACAGAGAAAAGAGAAAACTACGCTTACACCCCTTCCTAGGGGGGTCAGTCACCCCTTCGCTCCTTGGGTGACTAAGATTTATTAGGCGCTCGCCCCTCCTGGTCAATCAATCACTCTTTCAGTGTTTCCGCGACATTCTCCCACCTTTGAGTTTTCCTGCTGTAAAAAAAACTTAAACACAACATATAAAATACAACAGTAAACAAAACTTGTACAAAATACATTTTAGGCATATGTCAAACGCTTCGGAGTAGTTACTTTTCTGCCTCTCCTTGTGCGAATGACAGAATCAGTCAAATCTTTTGGTAAACTAATTTCTGGTTCTTGCAGTTCTAGATTGTTAAGTCTTTGCACTGGTCTGACCAGTTCCCCAGTCTCAGTTTTGACTCGAGCGACTCTAATGTGTCCATCTTTTCCAGGAATTAGTTGAATTACTCTAGCAAGAGACCACAGAGTCCGATTCTTTAAACTATTTTCCACCACAACTACTTCTCCCACCGTTAAGGGTCTTGATTTCCGGTGACGCTGCGTTTGCTCTCTCAGTTGGCCTAGGTACTCAATTCTAAATCTTTTCCTAAGCTGTTCCCGAATGGTTTGAACATGTCTAATCCTCTTATTGATTTCTTGATGATCTAGACAATCTATGTCAGTTACATCTGACGTTTCGATTTCTTGTAAAAACATGGCTGGTGTTAATGGTGATAAATCATTAACATCCTCAGAAATGTAAGTTAAGGGTCTAGAATTGATCACATGTTCACATTCACATAGTACAGTATTTAATTCTTCGTAATATAACGAAGCTCTACCTAACATTTTCCTCAAAATTTGTTTTAACATTTGAATCATTCTTTCCCAAAATCCCCCCCCACCATGCGGCACTGGGAGGGTTAAATTTCCACTTTATTTTTTGGATATTAGCTTTAGACATTACTACATCCCAGTCAATAGAATTAAGTGCGCTATTAGACCCAACAAAATTTGTTCCATTATCCGAATAAATAATGGTCGGTCGGCCTCTTCTCGAAATAAATCTTCTTAAAGATTGTAAAAATGCTGCGGTAGAAAGAGATGTAATAAGTTCAAAATGCACTGCTCGGAATACAGCACAAGTGAATAATACTACCCAACCCTTACGCTTATCTTTTAAATAAAGTGGGCCTGCAAGATCAACTCCTACAACTTGAAATATTTTAGAGTTGCTTACCCTATCTTTCGGTAAAGAAGATGGTACCACTTCCGTTTTTTGAGCCTAAAATCTTTTGCACCTAGTGCATTTTTGTATTATTTGTCTAATTAATTTTCGCGCTTTTAAAATCCAAAAATTTTCTCGCAAATGATTCATTACAATAGATACACCTGCATGCATAAGTTCCTCATGTTTACGCACGATCATCAA
>BMAV01018442.1:0-17983 GCA_019973955.1 Trichonephila inaurata madagascariensis
CAAATGTTCTCCTTTTGTGAAAAATGCTTCTATTATAATAATATTTTGCCTGTATATAGCTCAGACCTCTGTACAAAGGCTCAACTATGATTTTTGAAAAATTCACATTATTTTCAGAGTTACAACCATTGAAATAATTATCGGCTTTTGTTTCTTAAAATTTCTCCCCTCTGTTGTCATAAAACATGGATAAACCCACTTCTAAGTTATATATTTCAAAAATTCTAGTTGAATCTCTGTACAGAGGTCTGAGCTATATACAGGAAAAATATTATTACACAATATATAGAAGCATCTTTCACAAAAGGAGAATATTTTGAAAACGAGTCATTCTATGCTCATTTTTTGTCAAAGTATTGTACTTAAATAATTTTTTATTGTAATATTATTCTTAAAACAATTTTATATACATTTTCTTATCTAAGTGCATTTTCTTATCTAAGTGCATTTTCTTATCTAAGTGACACTAAATATCGTAAATATTACCCATATACTCTTTTGCTAAATCACAGTTCTAAACGTAGTCGGATACCTTAAAAATTTCTTTCCATTTTCGCTAAAAAAAATATGGTTGCCGACATCGAGAGAGGGGACTGAGAATTTAAAAAGACACACTTTAAAAGTGAAATTGCAACACCAAGAAATAATTCACGTAGCGTCATGCAAATTTCAGGAGCAATAGTGGTGAGATGGTACGCAAGTGATGAAATTTATGCACACATCTGATCACGTAGTTCTCATATGCGGGCTATAAAATAAAGCAACATTCCCTTCTCATAAACGGCATTTGAGGTTTTGCGTAGCGTGTACGACTTTCGAAGTAATGTAGAAAATGCTTCAGAGACCGTATTATCAAACTCCATGAACAGGGTTTGTCGCTTCGCACAATAGCAACTAGTTCTGAGCACAACGTGAGTACCATCCAACGTTCTATCATACGATGGATTCAGGAAGATCTACGTTCACGCCAAAGAGGAAGGGGTGCGCACAGTCCAGTATATTCCCCTTTGACTATTCGAGGCCCTTTCTCCATGGTACGTGATATCCAAAGCCGTTTGCCTCTTGGAGCAGGTGAATTTGTGTCCATCCAAATCATACGCAACAGATTGTATGAAGTTCAGTTACGTGACTGGTAACAAAAGTACCGTTGACTGCTCAACTGAGGGCTAGACGTTTGGCGGGGTGTCATCGCCATTGGACCTGGACCATCGAATGGCATCGTGTACAGTTCACGGATTAATCTCGTTTATAATCTCGTCTGTGTAGGAATGATGACCATCGATGGGTACGGTGGTGACCTAGGGAACGTTACGAACCAACCCATTTTGCTGAGTATCAAACTAGTCATATCCTGGCATATGGGTTTGAAGCAGTGGCGTAACGTACACTCCAGTGTCGCGGGGGGGGATGCAGGGTTCTAGGTAGGGCCCAAAGCCTGAATGACGCCAAGTTCATATATGTACTTGAGACTAAAAACCATATTAAGCCAGGGGGCTTTAATATTTTCCGTTACACCACTGATTTGAAGTGGCATAATGTTTGATCGCTATGTTTTGCCTCTGGTATACATTGACGGCAGTATTAACCCTCCAAGCGGTCTGCACGTAAAATTACGCCATTCCAGAGATGCTTTTTCTGCCTTCAAGCAAGATTCCCAAAAGCGGCCGAGCCGCATTCTTAAAAACACGGCTCAACCGCTTTTGAGAACCCCACCTGAAATCAAAAAATATGTGCGGTGCATTTTTGATGCATCTCCAGAATGGCAAGATTTTAAGTGCAGACCGCTTAGAGGGTTAGATCGGACTACTACGTCCCATAAGTTATAGTCTGTTTTTCTGTTCTTGTTGCAGGACGCACCCAACACAGTATTCCCCCAAGACAATGCCAGGCCTATATTGAACTGCGGATTCTGAACAGCCTGACTGAACTTGACATCATTTCCTGGCCGGCAAACTCTCCAGATATGAATCCCATGGAACACCTGTGGGATCTCTTTAGACGTGACAAGAACCGAAGTCCACTAGCGCAAACCCACTAGCGTAGCTGGTCTTGAGTGTGCCCCTGTATCAAAATTCCTTGGGGAGAACACTTTACTACTTTTTGCGTACACATTTTGGAACCCCTGTAGCGTGGGGACCCCGTAGAGACGGCTGATAAACCTCTGACCAAACAATGGATGATTTGTGCACAGCAATGGATGTAGCTTGGCAACGGTTACCTCGGGCACTTATCATTGGACTGATTTATAGAAAACCTCACCAGATTGAGGCCTATTTAGTTGCCCTAGGTGGGCACATTAGGTACTGAATAAATTGGTGTCTAATTATTTTATTTGTGTTTTTTAATCATTTGCATATCCATCTCATCAATATCGCACCTCAAATTTGCATGGAGCTAAGTGCATTATTCCTTGGTGTGTTGCGCTTTCACTTTTTAGGAGTATATAAGATTAACACAGTATAACATACATAGAAGAGTATATTACATGTATAGAAGATCTTTGCAAGCTTTGCCAAACATTTAAAAATATTTTCATCAAAATGCTCCTAAGAAATGAAATGAATGCATTATCGATTATTTATTAATGTCACACTTCGGAGCAACACGAGGGATATTGACGACAATCCTCGTAATTTTGAACCAAGGTCAAGTGATATTGATGATATTTGAGGGCATTTTTCAAACTTCCGCATCATATCAACAATGAGCAGTGGGAAAGTGCGTTCGAGTGCATGTGTACGAAGACGTATATATGTGAGAGAAATATAATATCTGTACCTTTTATTTTAGTTAAGTGACCATGGTAACCGAGGGATTATGGTTACTAGCTAGAGGCTGGGGTATCATGGTTCGAGTCCTGGTGCCGCTGAAGACGCGCCGTTAAGAAGGGCCGATGTACGTTAAATCTGTCGAGGGTGAATGTCCTCCCATTGGTGTTGTATTTAAGAAAGGAGTGTCATTTTAGGTTTTGTACTCATCATTTGACTGAGGTTCACGATTACGAAGTCCGTGGCTAATATCTCTCGTATTGCTTTATAGTGAGGCGTCAATGTAACTCTCTTCTTTACTTTAGTTAGTTTAATTAAAATAAAGTGAGAGTAACTTAAGTAAAGAAAGAGTAAGTTTCTTTTTATGATCGCAAGAAACAATACATTTAACATGAAAAGTATCTAGCATTAATTTTACTGCAAGCTAATGTTATAACTAAATTTTACAATAATAATAATTCAGATTTTTGTGGAATTATCTATTTTGTTGTATAGAATACAAATAAATCAATGCAATGCATGCTAATTTTTGAAGTGATTTCTTTTGGTGCCTTTTGCTGAAGACTGAATCTAAATGATGCGCCAGGTTCATCTGCGTTACACTCAGTCAGATTTAATCGGCTGCAGTCGGCAATCGTGCTCGGTAACTGTTATTTGTAAACTTTTTGCAAGTATTGTTTAATTTTTATTAATGAGATAAAAGTTCATGACTTATAAATATCTTTTTTTTGTCTTTTTTTTGTCTACCCCTTTAACCCGGGAGTGGTCACGTGGAGCACAGAGTCACTCCAGGCTCACAAAATCTTCAATTAAGGGAAAACTTTTTATTTGTTACCAATGACCTTGGAGTATTCTCCCGTATGAAAATTTTCATGGGAACTAAAATGCACTTGTTACGTATCTCTTTCTTTTTCGGGGGAGTAGCAAACGTTTTCTTACAATCTTAAGGTACTGGGGTGACTGAATTCCCCACGCGACCACTTTTTTTCCAAAATATTTTCTATAAATTGGCTACATTTCCCCCCTATGAACGACTTAGTGGTTTTGACTGTTGTGTTATACGACTCATTATGATTTATAAATGTAAATGAACAGATTATAAAATGTAAATAAAGAAAATATAATGAAAGAAATGGGCATCTTTGTGTCATCTCTATTGGACCAAGTTGAAACTGATAAAAAAGTGATGAACATGAAACGTTTGAATTGAAAGGAAAGTTTCCAAATGATACTTAAGAAACTCCATAAAGAAAGATATGAAGCCTCTACTACAAGACACACTGCGCCCTATCAAAAAGACACAAGCAAGAAAAAGTTCAACATGCTATCTGTTGATCCTGAATAAAACTACAATAACTTGAACGAAATATGACAATTTTACCCGCAAATATCATTCCTGTAGTATTAGCGAAAAGTGCATGTGATTGTGTCCTTAATTAAAGTCATGCACATTTGAAACATTTCAGTTTAATTTGATTAGATTTTTTTTCTCAAAAAACTAAAAAAGCCTTAAAAATAGGTAAATATACTTTATCTTCTTTGAATTATTCACTGGAATTAACGATTTTTATTTAGTCGCACATCCGGTATAGTGGTTAGCGACGCTGACTGTTGTGCCGTACAGCCTGGGTTCGAATTTCGGAAAAGACATGGATTTTTGTAAATGTGCAGTGCCTTCGCGGCATGGGGGTACTCTAAACAGCCGTCGAGCCGCAATTCCTCTCGTATAAAGTTTAAATTTTCGCATTCAGAGCGAATCATGACATCGTATGACATCATAATGTGAGATTGGTGGCTGGGGATGAGAGATAGGAGGCCCCTGACCTTCACCAAGGGTGTTCTCCCTCAAAATTGGGGTGGAACCGAGCAAAATCATACTGTCACCTGTATGGTGCTCAAGGCTAAAGCCAACGACAGGTATTCATCTAGCCCCTTGCCATGATGAACTTCGTGGGCCTCGATCTGACTACGTCAGACAGGGCATTAGTAACAACAGCAACGGCGATTCTCTTATGGTACACGATAAAACTAATTACGACAAGTAATATATGTATTTAAAAAGTACCACATAAGCAAGTCATATAAAAAAATAAAGTCAATTCCCCCCTACTTAGGCCAACAAAGAAAAATTTTATTTTAGTTAATTTTTATTAAATAAATACAATTAATATAAATATGTATATACATAGGACAGAATCACAATATTAAGTGTCAAAATAGAAAGCGGTTTTCCTTGCAATTTTCCTTCCTATGTATGGTGTGTTGGAATATTATTTTTGTTTGTTATTATTTATCTATTAATGTGTGTGAAATTTACTTATTCCAATAAAATAGCATAGTAAAATGAAATCGCATTCTCAGAAATCACGTCGTCCCAGGATTCGAACCTACGACCTTTGGATTAGAAGTCCAACGCACTATCCATTGCGCTACAGGGACATGACGGGCGTTCTTGCTTTTTATGTATGGTGTTGGACAATTATTTTTTGTTTGTTACAAGTTTTCATTAATTTAATGGAATTAATGAATTCATATTTGAAAAACTATATTAACATCAAGTGTCATTCACTACAAGTTTAAAAAAATGTATTTGAACTCTAGTGGATGAATAAAAAGTACTTTATCAACGATTGAAAATTTGAACAAGATATTTTTGTAAATAATAAATATACATAAGGAGAGTGTGAACTAATAGTAGGAATTGAAAAAAAGGATTGTGATGGCTGAGTCACCCCGCGCGACCATTAACGCTAGCATCGAGTGCACAACTTCTACCGGGTTAAATAAACGGCAGTAAATAATTTTCTAAGATCTAAATATAGTCACAGGAAGCCACCTTTGATGATAAAAAGCCAGTTCCACAGTGAATATTGCAACCCACACCATGAGCAATCCTCCTTCGAAATTCCTTCCAATGAAGTATTTGTGGTTTCATTTCTTTGATCACGATAATAAAGCCTGTTTCCTTTTGTGGGGCCTAGAAGTTTTATTTTTCTCATTATTCATTATGACCACAAATGGAAAGAAATTACGTTGAGAGATAAAATATAAAAAAGGTAATTTTAAAGGAGAAATCATTTAAAGATACAAAAATTTTACCATTTGCGGTTCATATCATACGAAGAATGATAAAATTGTTTTCGGACATTAAATGTCTGATTTCGCAAAGCACATTGTGGATACGAATTTTATTTCCAAAACATGAGTGAGTTGAAGACACTTTTTCTTTGATTCAGAGGAATTTCGAATTGAATAAATTTTATGCCGTTGAAATAGTATAAGTAAATGACCATAATCTCGTTTGATTACGGTATTTATCCAAATTACGGCCACAATTTTCAATTTGTATATAGATAACTCCTCTTTCGTTTGTAAAATACACCTTGTTTCAACGTCTATCAACTTCAGACCACGAGAAAGCTTAAATTTTTTCACAAAAATGCAATCTACGAAATCAAACAAAAAACTATTATCTGTATTGCATTTTTCAAATTGCGACTAACATTAAGAAAAAAAAACCTAAATTACTTTAAAAAAAATTGTTAAATATATTGCAACAAATGTTTTATATGTTATTTTTATTTCAAGTGTTTAATTTACTAAATTTTATACGGAAATTAAATATTTTATATTTATTCGGTATACAATTAGGTAGTTTAATTCATTGTATTTATGCCCAAGGAATTTGCTTATAACATTTTTTTTTATGATTGATTAAAATGCTGCAGATAAAAAAAGTTTTGTATTTTTAACTTTACATGCAAACAAATCTTTAACCAAATTCAAACAAATATTGAACCTATTTTACAGTAAAATAAACATTCATTCGCAAAAAAATTTGGTAAAAGATTTATTTTTTGTCTTTGACTATCTCAAACGAGTTATTTATAACTAGAAAAGGAAAAGTGTAAAAAGCCAAATTTTCCTGTTCAGTGGTAGATCACCTTAAGCCGACAAAATAATTATTCAGGTATCTACTTTTTTGAATAAAAACATGTCTTGTTATGAGTTTCTTTGTCTTTTTTTATCTTAAAACTGATCCAACAACATCATGTCTTATTGCAAACGACTCATTACACTGAACCTAATTCGCAACTTTTCTTTCAAACAACCTTGCAGACAAGGTCGTGCGAAAATGAATAATGTACCGCTTTTATACATTAAAGGACAAATCTCATCTATAGCATTTTTTCCTCTTTTGCATAGAGATTTAAGAATCAAGTTTGATTTCTTTTCAAAAGGGAAGCTTAGAAAGGCAAATGACCGAAATGAAGAGGAGAGGTCAACTTGAAAAGGTAAAACATTTGTATATAGATGTGCATTTCACTTATCGCATCTGCATCGGACTTCTCTTTACGTCAGAAGAGTTATTGACTCAGCTCGCTCTTAGAAGAAGTAGAATGTGAAAGAACAAACGCTTTTTGCATTCACTTGTTCAGTCTGGGACTGTTTTTTTAAGAGAAATAAACATCCATTTGCAAGTAGCGGTATTTTCGTTCCTGCACTGAATCAAATCTTGGATAATGCCAACACAATATCTCTCTTTTTCTCTCTTTCCCCTCCCCCTCTCTCTTTTTCTTTCTCTCTCAATATATATATATATATATATATAGTAACTTAAATTGATATCTACTCATAATTCGAATCTCTTTTATTTTTATAACATCTCATTCATAAATCCTAATAACTTATTATGAAACGCGTCTTAATTTATCGTTTTCTAAATTATTAAAAACATTATGCGGTTATATTTATTACTGATTCTTTAAACCTTGAACTTTGGATAGATTTATTGGCGATCCCAAGAAGTACAAGATCATTCATTGTTTTCATGCGCTTTTCTAACCGGGATTAATATTCCCAAACAATGATGTCATTTCTATAAATATAAATAGCTAATGAATCCCTCCGCCTAAACACGTGACTGCATTTTAATAAGAATTATTTACCACTCGCCATTAACACCCCCCCCCACATATATATATATATACATATTTACTCTTAAGTGCATATACCCATTCAGTAACTTTTTAAGGAAATATAGCAGAGCATTTACGCTTTGGTTTAGTTGACTTACTTCAGATTTTTGTCTCTTGCTTTCGAGATTTTATTTTATGAAATTCTTGCAATGCCATAGCGCGATAGTTGTAACCATGGCTTAAGTATTGCTGTACACCAAGGGCGTAGCTACCGCAGTATCAATCATATAAATGATACGGGACCTCCAAGCTACAGGGACTCAAAATGCGTAAGAAAAGTTGTAAAATGTTTAGGGGGGCCCCATAAAAGTGTCCCTAAATAATTTTGATACAGTACCCACGCCGGTTCAGCTACGTCAGTGCTGTATACTGAAATTTCACAATTTATTATTCATCTAACAAAATACATATTTCTCCGGCTGGGTGACGTAGTTGGTTTGTCGCTGCCCTTGTATGCCCAGGATCACAGGTTCGACCCCGACCCAAGTCAGTGGATTTTCATGATGCAGAAAATCGACAGCGTTCATGTCGTAATGATTATGCGGCATATTAAAGATTCCTAGAGTGCGTATTCGGCTTGGGTGCTCTCGGCAAAATTAAAATTCCTAGAACCATTTCGCATCGTCAGAGCTCAGGTGCCTCTCTCTGGAGAGAAAACTGGGCGTCAAAATTACATTGCTGAGATTGGTATTCCACGTATATGTGATTCCGCATTTATAAGTTATACCAACTCCCGGGGAATGTACTACGTCTTCAATGGTAAATACCAATCCGCAGCTCCATTGGAAATTAAAAAATATTATCTTTTATTTTCAGAAAATTTATATTAAAAATTCCAAACTCCTTATAAACATCCCCTTCCTTATGAAAAATTTCTCCTGGATTCTCAGGAATTACAATCGGTTCTCTAAATAACGAAGTCTCTAAATCCCGGAAAAAGTTTGTTATATGGGAAATTCGTTATATAGAGGTTTATCTTTTAATATACTTTATATAAACCACATAAAACAAATTTTAAATTCATAAACACTATTTATGAAAAAGAGTAATTATTCACATCTTTTTTAAAATTAATATATGTTTATTTTATATATTTTACCCATAAAAAAAAGAAAGAAAGAATAACTACAAGGAAAACAAGAAAAAAGTATGTCGAAAAATACACTGTATTTTCAATATTAAGTAAATAACTTTATATTAAAATTAGTGAATTTGAAGGACGTTTTCTAATTTAAAGCACACAAGTAATATTATACACATTATTTCATAACTAGAACACGGGGACATGGGACAACTCCACTGAGTATGAAAGGAGATATTGAGGATGTTTCTAGTGAACTGGACAATGGGGGGTTAAAGGCTCCTCTTCTTAGATGAAACGTCCAGAACTCTATTGCTCTCGGCGAGTTAGGATCTAATAAAACCAGATCAAGATTTATGACCACCATAAAATGTGTTAAAGAGAGAAAAACTTGAAATGTTCATAAATACTTTAAAAATAGGGAGAAAAAAATTGAATCACAAAAGAAAAAGTTCGTTATATAGAAAATTCAATTCGCTATAGAAAGGTTATTTTACGAAGAAAATCGTGAAATGTTTAAGGTTTCAGGAAAAAGTTCGCTATATAGAAAAATTCGCAATATAGAGGTTCGACAGTATTTCCCAATAATTTGCCTTGTAATTTGATTTTACTTCTACCTTTAAGAAAATATATATCTGTTTGTTTTTGTATTTTGTGAAATATTTGAAAAAAATATAATTACAATGCTTTTTCCCCTCGTGAAATCATTATATTATACGTATAACATACAACTATCAAGGTTAAAAGTCGTTATAAATCAAACACATACTCACAAAAGAAGGAAGGTTTAAACTTATTTTTAAGACGATTGTGTGTGACCACTCGAAGCCGTGATTTTTAAAATAACGTATACATGAATAGTTTTTAAATTATTTTTTTTTTGTATTTAGTGTCAATCGAATTATATAGAACATACATATCAAATTGTTTTAAGAATATTATTACAAGAAAATAGTACCTTGAATTCACTTATTGGGCAAAAAAAGAGGAAACAGTAACGTATTTTCAAAAATTCTCTTTTTGTGAAAAATGCTTTAATAATAAAAAATATTAACCCAATATATAGCTAAGACTTTATTACAGAGACTGAACTAAAAAGTTAGAAAACTTCACATTATTTTCAGAATTACGATTTAATTGAAATAATAACCGATATTTTTTGTTAAAATATCTATGATATGTTAAAGTAGGAATTGATATCCACTCCTAAATCAAATATTTTAAAAATTTTAGTTCAGGAGAGAGATTAATTTAAGAGTTTGCACACACACATTATACATTACAAATTATAACAATTTCTTATAGTTTTTTCTAGCCTCACAATCTCTATATATTAATTTATCTATATATTTTACTTGCTTAGTATACCCGTTTTTCGCACGGGTGAATTGAAAAATTAAACAATACAGGTTGAAGGATAAAGAAGTTTTTAATGAGTTAATTTTACGTGAATTGCAAATTAAATAAAATAAAAGCCTTTTGCATATCTCAGCTGAACAAAAAGCCATATTTGTTAAATTTTAAGTCTGTAGGTCTAATAGCTGATTGAAAAGATTTTTTAAATTTATAACACCCCCGTAACTTCCTTGTGGGTCGATTTTTGAAAACACCTTCCTAAGCTGATTTCTGCTCAGCAAAAGTAGCATATTGTTACTAATTTTGTGTAATGAATGCTTAAAATAGTGTAAATAATTTATATCTGGCTTTGCAATACTTTAATTTTACCTTCTGTTGTATTTATTTTATGTTAAAATTGTAATATTTGCAAGCAACGCTATTCCATGCATTATAATGGCAATTCAATGGAAACATAGCGAAATGTTGGTGATAGAGACAAGTTGGCATCATTTTTGGTGATTACGTTGGCAGCTTGGTGATTGATTGAACGGTGCAGAAGTTGATATGCTGATGGGGAACTGCAACAAAGAGGATAGCATAAAAACCTGCTCCACAAAAAAATGCAAATACATGTACAGTTTTCATAGTGATCGGTTGAACAGTGTTGGAGTGAAGCGAGGTTATATATACAAATATCCATTTTTATATATATAAATATTTTGCAAAAAAGAAAAAAAATTGTGTTTATAGTCAAATATATGAAATAAGAATATTTGGTTTTAATATTATCAAACCCATACACAAATACTTCCAAGAACTCGAAAAATGTGAGATTACTAATGTATTAAAACATTTAATAAATTTTTCTGCGGGGAAAAATTATGATAGAAAATAACCGATAAAAACGGATGTGACTAAAATAATTTCATAGCACAATGTAATAATATTTATAAATAGAAAAATCTTCCAAAATTAATACATTCTTTGTGAATTTTATGTTATTGTGCGTACTCGAAAAGCAGATATTAATGAAATTAATAATTATTGAAAAAAGATTCATGCGATAAAATTCAAATTAGTAAGGGGCAAAAAAGTCTACTAATCTAAGTTTCAAAAGTCATTATGATATGATTGAAATAATAATAAAGGAAAATTGATATCCGGTAAAAATACAACATTGCGTGTGTGTTACGCTATTACCAAGCCACGGATATTGATGACGTATGTTGATATTGACGCATGAATGAATGACGTTAATTTAATCTTAAATTTTAATTCTAGTGGTGGGATTGACGCTAAGAGCATTTTTTCCCCCGTCTCTTGTCGTTTGGGTCATTTTGACAGCATTTTAGTACTTATTTGCACTTATTTGAATAATTTTTAAGAACAATTAAAAGTACACACCAGCAACAAACAAAAAATACACAAAATAAAACGCAATGATAATTGAAGTGAACCGAATTTGTCAATAAAATGCGTGCGTTACAAACGATCTTCTTTGATGTTGATGGTAATCGCACATAAAAAAATCATCGCCATTTTAGATTTTGTTTCACGCTGCATATTTTTAAAGTGCTCCTCACGTTCTCCCTTAATTTCATAAAGATACATATCATTAGTTTTTAAAAGAAAAAAATTCTCATTTTGATTAAGATTCTGTATTTACTGGAAAATTGTTCTTGTGTTGTGTTGTCATATGTTATTGGAAATGTATTGAAATATCTTTTTATGTATTGCAACTTCTTATGCAAAGTTCGTAAGAAAATTTAAGAAGAATTTCTTATCTTCCGTAAGTCTTTTCTTATGGGAGAAGGAAACATTTGAATGAGTCTGAGCACACATTTTAGACAAAATTGACAACCTCCAGCTGTTAAAAAACGGGAGAAACATCTATTCTCAGTTTGCTTGTAAGATGACAAATGAAATAAACGCCATTTTATTTATCTGTCAACTGCCATTCTACAGGTGACAGAGTGAGTCTGTTCTAAACGTGTCGTACCTTCATCGCCAATGTCACTTTCCTTTATTATGAGTCAAATTATTTTTATCATGGTTTATAAATAGATGATATTAAGCCTCTTTTTACTATGTTTTCTTTCCTTTCTTAATTTTCTTCCTCAGGAAACATTGCTTTCTTCATGAGATGATTTGCATAAAAGTTTGTTATTTTGAACTGAATGTCATTCGTGAAACAAAAGTTTTCTAAAGCATTGAAAGTTCTTATCTTTCATGAAGAAAAATGATAGATGATGTAAACTTTATTTAAAAAAAAGTAATATAATTTTTTTTTAAGTCAATTCCTACTTAGATCAACAAAGATATATTTTATTTTAGCTACTTTTTATTAAATAGTTACAATTAAAATAGAAATACGTATATACATAGGACAGAATCACAACATTAAGTGGTATTTAATTTTTATTAATTATCATTTAATTATCGTAATGTCATCCTAAACAATCGTGTATATAAAATTTCAGTTCAACTGAATGCTTTAAAACGTACGAAAAAAAAACCTTTTCAAGTTTTGACACAAGTCGCCAAAAAGGATGCCAACGTGACTGTATTTGTAATTCTTCGAATAATTAGTTTTAATCAATTAATTTTTATTAATTATAATTAAATTACTCTATTGCCATCCAAAAGAATCATGTATATAAAATTTCAGCTCAATGGAGCGCTTTAAAATGTATTTTATTAGCGAATGAAAATTTCTCTCTCACCAAGATAAATAAATAAATATATAGAGAATGTGAGCTAATAGTAGGAATTGAAAAAGATGTGCGACTTTGATTTTCAAGTGGTAAGATCTATGTCGATATTCACCATTTAGTAGGAATTGAAAAAGATGTGCGACTTTGATTTCCAAGTGGTGAGATCTATGTCGATATTCACCATTCATTTCTCTCAAATTTTAATCCAAAATCGGAAATTTTCTTTGTCTTCTGATTGCAATCAATATTTTTTTTACAAAAATTAATATTTGTAACCCCCCGTTATTTAGACTCTTCCATATTAACAGTAAAGAGACTTTCGCTCCCTCTAGCGAACAGAACAATCTTCAGTGATGGCCAAGTTTCGGAACTGTAAGGACGTAATGAGCATGCGCTCCGATCCCTTTCAATTCTATGTCAACTGTTAGTTTTTGTCTAATAAACATGTTTTAATAACTAGTGGACTTAGTAAAGAACCCCTTCCCCGTCTGTCCCTTATCATTTGGCGCCCACCACGTCATATATTTATAATTCATATGTTCTTTGTACTTATTAGATTTACCTAAATTACTTGAATTTTAATTCTTGAATTTTCTATCATTTTCCATAAAATAACTCTTCACGGTGTTTAAAACATATTGTTTTCTATTTTAGATAATTTCTCTTAGACTTCATCGAAGTTAATGATTTCAAACATGTTGATAATAATTTTGTTAAATTTATTAATTTATGTTAAAGTGTGTTAAAAATTATTTAAGAAGTACTATGGGAGAGCGAAGACCAATGTGATTTAGATGGTGCAATATTTTTCTTTGTACTTAAATGAGTTTTGCAACGGCTGCAAACAACCAAACTATTTCTTTGCTTAAGTTCATTAGACAAATAAGGTGCTGTTTTAGAGTTTATAGTCCACTTAGAAATCTTATGCGGATAGTATCGTTTAGTGCAAATTTCACATATCTAATCACAAAACGTGTTAATTACCTGTATAAAGGCAGTCAAGCTCACCTTACCTGATCTTTTTGATTCTACATTATGCACACGCATTTGCTGCAATCGAGCAGCTCTGTCTTCTTCTGATTGTGAGACTCTATATATTTTCATATAGAGTCGTCTTTTATTCATTTACTCTCCAAATTTTTTGCCTGAGAGTTTTGATGTTTTTTCTATCGACTTTTGTCTTTCTTTCACCAATTTCCTCTCTTTAGGTGTTGTAGTTTCTTTTTTCTTAATCTTTATATTAACCATTTCACATACCATTATTATTACCACGAGTAATTGACAATTAAACTGTTTTCTACGAGAATATTCGTAGAGGATTTTTAAAAAATTCAGGTTTTAGATCAGGTTTTTTTTTTTTAAAATAATTTATTTAGGATCGAAAACAAGGTACTATCAATTGTAATAAACGTAAAAATATACTTCCATTTAATAAGTAGTTGAAGAAAAATTATTGGAACCTGATCTCGTGGATACGCATATCTCTCGAGCATATATACATCTGTTTTAGATAATCTCTGATACCAAGGGACTTAAAAAAAAAAAAAACTATTAAGGTTATCTTCGATTAATTTAGCAAGTTTTGTTTTAACTTTCCCAGTTCAAGATCGGCTGAAGTGAGGAAATCACCTGTTTTGGTAAAATGAATTATAAAAAACAGTGTCTAAGTTTTGCAGTTAAAACATAATTTTTTTTTCACATGCATGAGTCTTTTTTTTTTTTTTTATTTCCATTTTCAGAAAAACTAGACAATCCTTTATATTATGATAAGAAACTGCTAACACACCCACCCTTTCTTTTCTCACATAAAGAACACTTTTTTTTGTTTTATTTGTATTAATAACAAGGGTTTTATTTTTAAGGTTATACCTTTTTAAGGTATCCGACTACTTGCGACAACTTTTTTTAAAAATAATGGGTATGTGGAGTTTTTTTTTTTGTTTTTTTTTTTTTTGTGGTTTTTAGATTTATTTAGTACATTTTAAGCAAAAAAGACTAAAATTAAGAATTGAAAAATAAATTATTACTACTAAAACGGGAAAAAATGGGTAAAAGTTGACAAAATATTGCATAAACGGGGCCCGCTCTGTACAAAAATTTTATGAACAAATTCTCAATTTTTCAATTTTGATGTATTACTTTGCTATTCCTTTTTGAAGGGACCTTCAGGATAAGAGATATTATAATTTTTACAAAAACTAGAGCACTTTATCTTAGTTGTTATATGAAATTTCTTAAAAAAACAGTGATTATATTCACATAAAGAACTGCAAATTTTGTAATAAAACAGTGATTTATAAATCTGAAGGATAAAACACTTTTACTGTTATACAGAACATACACACAAAATTTCAGCAAATTATTTTAAAATTTTTTTGAGCAATCGCTGTCCCCGTTTGCGTTTTTCGAAAAAAACACATTTCGAGTAAAACGCATTTTAAAGTTTGACTTCTTATGTAAAGTTATGGCATCTACTTTTACTAAAACACCTGTAGTTTCTGTTCTAGTGAATGGAAAATAAAACCCTTGGCATTTTTATGAAGCTAATAAGATGGCCTGTAAAATATAACCATAAAAAAAATTGTCTATTTTAAAAAATAATCAGGATTTTAGGGTAGTTGGATACCTTAAGGGGTAGGGTCTTTTAGACGCCAAATTTGGAAATGGAGTATGGAATTAGTCGTCAAATCTGGAAATGGTATATGCAATTAGTCGCCAAATCTGGAAATGATTTAATGAATTAGTCGCCAAATCTCGAAATCCTTAAAATCCTTATTTATGAGGATCCTGATCAGGACAATGAAATAAAATTATGAAATTATTGTAATGTCATCGATCTTTGACAAGTGTGCAAAATTTTGAATCAATCTGACCTTTTAAAGTGGGTAATAATCGAGTCCGAAGATCTCGTTACATACACAAGTGAAACTCATAAAAGCGTGTTAAAAATTAAAACCTTTACTAAGAGCTTACAGTTTTGCTATACAACTTAACTTCTTGATTTCTCATTGGCAAATTCATCAATTATTTTTGCCGTATCTATTTTGTCAAAAACGTTTTGTGTTCCATATGGCCCCGTTGTTCAATTTGTCTTCTCTCCCATAATACTTCTTAAATAATTTTTCATACGCTTTAAAACTGAAGATCTCTCACCTGTTGCATTCAGTATCGCTATTGTTAAAAATATTTTTGGAAGTATCTCTACATTAGGATTTCTCTTTCAACTCGATAAATTTCTATCTTTGTTTTCTTATAAAAATAGTAAAAACTGAGAGATCTCCGATTCATATCGTCAAAATTAAAAGATTCAATATCGTCTTTGTAAGTCTACTTTAGTTTTTGTGTAGGTTTCTTCTTAATTTCAGGTAATAATCCCTCATTAAAAAATACAGTAAAGTGTTCTATAACATTTCAATACATATCAGCTCTTCGGGATAGTTCTGCTCTTGCTCTATCGCATATGACATGAAAAGAATTCACTATGAAATTTTTCCTTTTTTCAAAAATTCATAACCGACTTTTTTACTTTCAACGAAAAATGCGCTCTTTTGCTACATGAGAGCTAGCCCAGCATCCTCTTCAAACGAGAGTCCTTATAAATCAGTTGCTTCTAGTTTTATTTTTACAAATTCATTTCTGAGATTGTGGATATAATTTTCTAGAGATTTCAGTAGACTAGATCTTTTTAATAATTCACACCCAACTAATTGCAATGATTTGCTAGAATGCTTTGACTGATTTTGGGCTCCAAGCTGTACTTGGCATCAGTCAGGCTAAAGCCCCCAAGAGTTCTACCATCCCATCGATGTAAGGGTTGCGGGGGTGTATTTTACGCCACTGTATGATGATGACTGTATATTGATTAGAACAGTGCTTCTCAAACTTTCAATACTGGCGCTCCCCTTTTCAATCACAATTTTTATCGCGCCCCCCTTATGCATTAATAATGCACTGAATGCAATAATAATGCACTTTGACGCGCTAAAGCTACAATCTTTTTATAAAACGGACAAATTAATAACATAAGTATTAAATTTTGTATATGTTACTTTTAAGCAAAAAAATAAATAAATAAATTAAGTAATAGGATAATTATTGTTATTTTTCCTTTCTCTAATTTTTAAATTGGAACATATTGCAAAATGCGGTGGCTGCTTAGATGACGAAATATAGATATCAGCTAAATATAGAAAAAGAACGTAGAGGGTCAATTTCTAATCATAAGCATTCCTTTGAAAAACTTTGCTCTGCAAGACAAGCCCAAGGAAGTCGCTTATACTTATTAAACTTGTTCTTAATTTAGTATTAATTAATTAGTTATAAAACAAACTCTGTACAGCACACACACACTGATACATTAAAAGTATGCCGGCTGAAGTCCCCGCTCTTTGCACGAGTTCATTTATAAGAAAATAAAACATTATTGATATAATCGCTGGATTGTAAGGAGAGTAAAGCCAAGTGCGTGACAATATTTACAAAAATGTAAAATGATTTTTTTTTAAATGATTGCTCAAATTAAAATTAGTTTTAAGCGAACTGTAATTTTAAGCCTCACAGAATTAGCATTTAGAATGAACAATAACATAAAATTCCGATGAAGGATAATTGTATTATTCTTAAAGCGAAAAGACTTCAACATGTTTTAACCCTGGAGCAGGCGAGCACTCGATACTAATGGTCGAGCGGGGTTATTGAATCACCCCAATCCTTTTTTTTTTATAATTATTTTTATAGTACACGATAAAAATCGTAATTCCAGTGAATAATTTAATTAAGAGAAAATATACTTACCTACTTTCAAGGACTTTTCAATTTTTCTTTGATAATTTGAGGAAAAAATCTTAAAAAAAATGAACTAAAATGTTTCAAATGTGTGTGACCTTAAAAATAGACACAAATCACAGACACTTTTTGCTTACATTACAGGAATGTTATTTGCAGGTAAAACTGTCATATTTTGTTCAAGTTATTGTAATTTTATTGTCCTTTGATGTTCGACAAATAGCATGTTGAACTTATGCTTGCTTGTGTGTTTTTGACAAAGCAAAGTGTGTCTTCTGATACTTATGGTTTCATATTTTAGTTGATGGAGTTCTTTTG